>JAYRBW010071250.1:0-50584 GCA_036023295.1 Invenusta paracnida | reverse complement strand
GTTCCCCCATCTTTACTCCTCGGTAGGGTCCCACCTTGATATTAGGCATGGCGGGTTGATGCTGTGGCTCGATAAGATATTTTTCCGCAAGTTTCATGTGATTTTCAAGAAAATTACAGTAGTATGATGAGTCGTTGATTTCTTCCGCAGAAAGAGATGAAATATGGTTTGGCATCTCATTCGACATCTTGAGGAGAGGATACGACCGTCTAGTAGAGAGTGGAGCAAGAGAGGAGCGAGGATACGACCGTCTTGTAGCACCGAGCAAAGTGGAATGAATGAAAACGAACGCGCACGCTCCTTTTAAACACTGACAGCCGTACCATTGGCTGAGAGCTGTCCCGATTCTGATTGGTCGCGTAGGGGGGGTGAAGTCGTGGTCACCCTACCCCACTACTTTCCTTTCTATAATTTCAAAAGCTTCTTCTACGGTGTTCAATTGTTTTTTTAATGGAATTCCCCACGCAAATCTTGTATATATATAAATTTATTACAGTTTAAATATATTTTTACCCGCGTTCATTTGGAATATGAATTAAATCCGCTTAGTGAATATCATTCTTATTAAATACTTTTGAAAATGATTTCTGTACTCTGTATGTATTTCATCAGCTAAACTCGCACAGAAGGCGTTAGCTCCTAAAGGGATCGCCATTCCAAGTTTTACGTTAGCTTATAATAACTACAAATCTTTAATTAAATGTAGGATTTTCTATTGCATCTGTTTCAACAATCCTTTTCCTATCAGCTTCATGCCTATATCTTCACTTCTATGTGCATTTAACATATTTTTAAATATACATACTTATTATACAAAAAAATAACAAGTATTGTTTTCCCACCAATTAAACTACTATAAAAAGTTTATTTATTAAAAGTCAGCATAGTTTATTACATTTGAATAAATAGTATGTACATATTTGTTTATTTATACATACAGCAAATTTGAAAATGTTATAAAATATTTGTTCATTTTCATAATTCATCAAAAAGTAGGTATTTATAGCGGAGACAATAACCAATGTAGAATTTGAAGTACTCACATTTTAATCACGTTTATGGACATTTTTAGATTTGCCTGTCTAATGATTTGAATGGGAAAATCTATTATAGAATTTAGTAGCTAACTGAGGGTTGTCTCGCCAGTGGGCTGCACCCGGATATGGAAATGCGACTAAGACGGCTATGACTTTGTCCGGGTGATGGTGTGGCACAAACAAGGACTTGGGGTGAGGTAGATCGTGTTGCCCGACGTCGCATCTGGTCCGGCGTTTTGTGGGGCAACGGCTGATAAACGTGCGAATGAGTAGGCGGAAGGACAGGGGAGGCTGGGGGATCGAGTCTCGTTGCCTTGGCAAATCCATCATCTTCATCGGCAACCTCCACATTCCTTGCCCTTGTCTGCTCGTGTTAAACGAAAGAGAATGTTGAAACTGAGCGTCACAAACTCCGTTATTAACATAAATAATAAAGAAGGGTTATTAGTAAGCTGAAATATTCCTGATATTATGATTATATCCAATGTATAAAATTCAAGTGCTACTAATGCAGGGTGCCCGCGCAAAATCAATTAAAGTATTCCATGACTCTGCTCCAATCTCCAGAGACGCATGACTAGCGGTTACATAGCCTATAATATCGGCGCGTATATGGGGTTATAATATTTCTTATGCAGCGTCCATGGTTAGATTTGACTTTGTTTCGATTAGTCGAATCAAATGAAGCATCCACACTATGTTTTGTGCCGCGATTTTTCTTCGACATGTTAGCGTTTTCCCAATAATTTATTTATTAAAAAGAAAAGAAAACTAGAAGACAGTGGATAGAAATCTAATAAAATAAAGTATTTTAAATTCCCTATACATTTAGCATTAAAACAATTTGATTGGCAAAGAAAGTATAATTGTATGGAATATATACAATTTATTTATACTACAGACATACAGTTATACATTTGTACTGCATATATTTTAAACAATTATTAGCTAATTGACATAATTTGAAAAGACGAATTAAAAATAGAACATGTTATATTCTTTCGATTCGAATAAAATAGGCGTTTTGATTTAAATTCGACTAAAATTGAAAATCGAATCGAAGTAAAATCTAATAGTCTGGCACTTTCGACTATTTTTTCATTCTATTTGACTAAAGTCCAATCGAAGTCAAAAGAAAATCGAACAATGTGGACGCAGAATTAGAATGCATTTAATGGCATCTCAGTATTCTTAATATAAGTAAAAGACACAATTTTTTAACACAACATCACGAGTTTCTTGCAGAACATTTTATTTAAAATCTGTAAAATTAATTTAAACTGTTTTTACTGATCAAATTGATCTACAGATATCACAGTTTTTCATTTGTTTATACTAAAGTCTGTTAAATCAAGAGTTTTTGCATTATACTGTTTAAAATTTCAAAATGTATACCCTCACTGACTGTGGCAGAACTGTTTTAAAAACATAATATAACGCATAGCAACATACATAGTTAATATATTTTATAATATAGCAGTTTAAGATATTTTATTAAGGAGATTAATAAAATGCACTAAAAAATATCTCCTGACTTAAATATTTTCCTTCGAATTTTCATGACCCGCGAGCACCATGTTAAATCTTGTTGTTAGAGTAAACCAAAATATTCCTCGCTACTATTGTATATATTTACGGAATATATATATATGTAAATAAATATTAAAAGGGTATTTATTAATAGTGTAAATATTATTTATTTATTTGGAATATATCAACGTCGACACAATTTTTGTCATTGATTGTATAGAAGGTTTGAAACAAACCTGAAATATCCAAATAACACTATAATCTATATCAATCAAAAAGTTGGTTTGATATACTCTTATAAAAAAATCCATAAAAATTCGCAACAACTATCAAATACCAAGAATTGATACAGCAAGTATATAGTTTCGACGATAACTTACACCATTATTCTCTCGTGACTCAAGTACTGGCGACGTCAGTAAGGCGGAAGAACACCCTTCCTTGCTCCTTCGAGCCCTCAAACCACGACGACATCCTGCCTTATAAGTGGCGTCTCCTCGACTCCTTACATTTCCACCCTCTGTTCTAGGTGGTGGAGTAGCAGCGCCAGCAGACGAGGATTGGAATTGAATAGGGATCAGGTTAATCGGGGGCCGGTGGGGCTGACGTTTAGCTGAATGCTTGCGGGAGGAAGAGGCCGGGCCACCGGTGAGAACAGCAGGGAACTGGGAGTTGGTCTGTGCAGTGCACGGTGGGGGTGGATAAGGAGAGACTTAAAGACACAGAAGAAATAAGTGTAGCACGCCAGAAAATTACGATCTTCATTGACGAAATAAGACCAATCGGAGTAATACTAGCATAAAGTATAAGCAATATAGTAGAAGTCATATAAATGTTGTCGTAGTGAAGAACGTATTGAAGCTATTGTAAAACAATCATATAACAAAAGCACATAAAAGATAAAACAATATTGGAAAAATCATAAAATTAAAAAGATATAATTGTAGTAGATTAGTTGAAAACTTAATTTAAATTTTTAAACAAAAAATTAGTTAGAAAGTGTTAGGGTATCCGTTAGTGATTAAACTTACTTCTTTTCATGAAAAAAAAACTTCAACAGTTAAAATAGTTTTTAAAATGAGAAAAATATATGTTTATACAAGTACAAGAATCGTATGCTCATTAGAAAATTTAGAAAAAATACTATATTAAAAAGTATTTTAAATGCAATTTGATGCAGTTATTCCAAATACTAGTAGCTCGTTGCAGCTTTGCATACATTAAATAAAATGATAAATTTTTATTTCGATATCAACACCTATAACTAATTTCCACTATTTAAATGTTTATATCTCAATTTATGTTTAGCTTATGACTGAGGATAACGGAATTCGCTAAAGTCATAAATTACTTAAATTTATACTTGTTAGATATACGTTGTCCCTGCTTACTACACTTACGATATAGACAGAGTTTAGTTTCATTCCAATTGTATCGAAACTGATAATGTCGTGGCGGCGTTAGATTTATTATGTTCTTTGCATTTACCATTTAAATTATTTGTGAAAGCAAGGTTTCTAAATCCCCAATTACTGATTGGAGGAAAAGTGTGACGCGCAACATATCCCACAGAGAAGTGTTATTGTTCATCATGGTAATCTAAGTGAACACTTATCACATATTATGTAAATTATTAAAGCTACCATACTAAGTGTAAATAGTTGTAATGAATTCTAATCTACGTGCGTGTACATTTTACCAATATTATAAGCTCGTATATTAATCTATTTTTATCGACAAGATACATTGCCACACCTTTATCATTTACGAGACGGTGAATCTCGTGAAAAATAATGCATTTTTATTTGCGGGCCAACAGATTGAATTTAATATTCATTCGGCGGTTTCTACGGTATTAGTGATTAATAAACACTGTTAACGAGCAGAAATCTAAAATTCTAACATCGCCACAGGTTTTTCTGTCGTACCATTCGATTGACACCAAATTTAATCTAATTGCGAATTTTGTGAATTCTTAAAAAAATTAGATAAAGAAAACACACACTCCTACATACATACATTGAGATTATTATAAATAATTTTGTAACATTTAAACAACTCTAAATTACAACGTAAAGCAAGACAAACTATAAAATTTTGATGATTCTGAATATAAAAAAATCTTCGAACGTAATGAATTAAAGCTAAAATGATATATTGAATCGGTTTGCTAGGAATAATTTCTACAAACCAAGTTGGTAACTTTTCGAAAATTCAAAATAAATTATTCCTTTGACATAATGACAACTACTAAAAGCACAAGTGCTGCTCACCCATCGAACATCACTACTGGGTTCAACATCAGGGTGTTTTTCTGTAGAAAAGACAGGAGCAGGTGGATTCTTATAGCGGGAGAAGGGTGCCTCAAGGAACTTTAGTGGAGGCCAATTGTTCCCTTCCCGCTTCCTCCCTCGTGGCATTGGTCCAAGAACAAATATTACAGATTATGGAGATGCACAACCCTATTCGCAGATGAGTAAATGAAACATATTGTTGGTAAGAATAATATATAATACATTAAATGGTAACTTTTCATAAGAGCTATACATTAAAATTGAAAATACAATATCAATGATTTTCGACAAGTTCCGCAAATATTGGATTTGTCCTAATTGTGTTTCCAATTTTTTTAGATAGATACATACTAATCTAGTCGTTGCTATATTCAGATTAAAACATTAAATATAATTTTCTTGTCTTTCGCTCGTATCAAACCTACGGATAAAAAATAAAATAGCTTTAAGATATTTACTTAACTGGTAAACAGAATTGCTTTAGAAATAACTGATGTAGAAAATGGGCAAACTTATCAGAACATGCAAAATTATTAAAGAATGTACACATATTTTTAAACAAATGAAAAATTACATTGAAATTATTAAATTAATTTGTAATTAAACTGCATGTATATTACAAGATTTCCTTTTAAATCACTGCCTTACTTCAGATATGCAACATAAAAGCTTGCAGTATCTAAAGAAGTTATAATATAACTTATTATAACTCTATATAATAACTTTACATATTCTAGGTCTTTTATTTATATTATGGAAATGTGTGCAATTTAATGCTTGTAAGTAACAATATAAGTAACAATTTTATGATAAAAAGGGGACGAAATCAAAACATACAGTCAATACATATAATATGCTACATAAGTAAGTCAATTAATTTGTAACGTAAAACGCATTTTAGATTAAATAAAACATGTATTTATAATAAAATATTAACAACATTAGTCTTTGTCATATATTCAAATGTTTAATGAATAATTATTTACCCAGTGATATTTAAAAAAAAATCACTATCCCATCAGATGTTTTATCCAGCTGTAATTTATATTGTAACAACCTAATAATAATAATAAACCTTAATATGTCCAAAATATAATAAATACAAGGGAGATTATAAATACATAATTATAATAGCTATAGCATTATGACTACTGAAATAAGTGATCTATGAATTTGACGCATGTATAAATTATATTTGGACAACCACGATGGCTTAATCTCAGAACTACTATGAATTATGTTGGAATTAAGTAATTATTAAATTTATACATAATGTCATTTTATGAGGATCTTAAAATATGAAAACTTTAATGTTATTTGGGAACTAATGTATAAAATATGTCATATAAACAATCTAGTTCTAAGACTTAATAGCTTCAAAGCAAGTACTGATGTCCAGAAATATTATGTTCAATGACAAGGGAGCATCTCTAAATTATATAAAAAAATATAGGGTAATTTATAACGATACCTTAGTTCCTTGTAGGCGAGTGTATGTTTTTAAATAACCCACACCTTCCAAATATGCAGCATTATATTTACATTATTTACAGCTAAATTCAAAAACTCTTTATGGTATAAAGAGTAGCCATATAAACTAAATGTTTCATATAAAAAATTAAATAAATCTAATATAACTAAGTAAAGTAAGTAAATAATAATATAATATATATAACTATTATAGTGAGATATTAATAATATACACTATTAAATAATACAAAACATGTATCCCTTTTATTATAAATTCAAATTTCTGTATACATTCATAAAGAATATATTTCATTAGAATATGTCAAATTAATAAACCTAGAAATATATTTTCATGCAACATCGCAAAACCACTCTCAGTAATGTTATTTGTGTATTAAACTAATAATATACAGGGTGTTCCAAAAGTGTGTTTACAGTTGTAAACGGTAAACATATACCCATAAGGCTATGAAATATTTCCCTACACTATACACTACAGTATTTAAATTGCATAGATTATGCAATCACGCCCATAGAACTTCATTTAATCGGCTGTAAGTATACTAACAAATATACTGTCAAATATGTATTCTTGTACTTAGTCAACTGCTGGTAGTTTCATAAATGAAGATGCAGACAAGATTAAATTTCGAACAATGCAAATGTGCAATAAAATTGTGATGGAAATATGAGAATGCAGTAGACATTGCTATGGCCAGACCACATGCGCAGACCACCTACCCATCTTTCACTCTATTGCATAAGGGACAAGTTTGACAAATCAGGCTCAATAATGGATGCACTGTTAAGTGGTCATCTGCTTAGCTTGTGTAGAGAAGAAGCTGAACAGACTGATCGATTGGCCTCCTAGATCGCCGGACCTCAACAACATTAGGTTTTCTATATGGGTGTGATCAAAGATGAGGTCTATGGCAGAAACCCATAGCAATAGTTTAGGAAATGAAACTGTATACATAACTAATTCATTCAATCATTTCAATGACAATAAAGTTCTGTAGTCCTAGGTATATGTCATAGTGCTGAACGTAGTCTTCGGGACTGTATTACAAATGGAATAAATCTATTTGAACATTTGAACATTTGTACTAATGATTTATAAGTCAATAACATTTGTAGAATTATAAAGTAAACCATTCTTTGTGACTTTCTATTGTTAAATATACTATTTCTGGATACTGTTATTATTCTATGAACTGTATACAAAATTATGGGCCACCCTGTGTATAGTTTATATATTATGGATTTTACTTCTCCGTTAATTATATAAGTCGAAATACAACAATGAATCATACATTCATTGGCATTAAGATTCTACATTTGTAATCTCCAAGCATGAATTCAAAGGGGATATTTAAAAGAAAACATTTAGGCAGACTGATTTTTAAATATAGCAATGAGATTAGCATAAATAGAAATGTAGCAAATAAAATATTAACCCAGGACATATATACGAGTATTTACCGAAGTAGTTCATTGTGGTCGGCGATGCGTGCTTGCATGTAACATTAAAGTCTTTATAACATTAGGAAAAACTTAATATGCTTACAATTACATAAAGTGGATTTTTACCTCGATGCCTACAGTAACCAAACTTACAGGAAAATAGTCTCCTTGAAAACTATTTGGACACATAATTTTTTCTTAACAATACTTGTTATCCATCTGCTTTTTTCTTGAAAATTATATTAAATACATGCCATCAACGTATAATATAAGGCATTTGATAAAAATAAATAATGTAACGCGAGCTTATGAAAATGTGTTTGAAAATATACTTCTGAGACAATCTGTATAGCCAGTCGTTTTCTGTATATCGACGAAAATACCTATTTTAAATAAAGAGTAAGAGTTTATTGGACATATCGAGCGGACAAGAGTAAGCTGGATTATCCTTATGAATTAATAATTTCTAGATCTTCATATTTGATTAACAAACATTTCTAGAATTACATTGCTTCTCCATATATACTGTTTAACGAATGTAAAAGATTTTATACATAGATATAAGTATAGATTATATTTGTTTTTAATTACTTTTACCACACCCAGAAGAAATAGATTAAAACATTTAAATGTTTATAGATTAATATCTAAACGGCATTTTCACTGTTTATACGTTTCATATTAATCGTTTTTAAAATTCCTTATCCTCTTTGACTTCTTTTTGCATATTCCTTGAAAATTGAACCACGCATATCAAAGACAACTATAAATATGTAAGCAACGCGTCATAGAAGATACCTATTCTAATATTCCATCAACTAAAATCTAATAAAATCCATGTTGTCTAATTTCTAAAGAAAATTAATATTCTCAAATTTCAAAGATATTTACAAAAATGCTTTCATTTTTTGCATATAAAATAACTTTTGATTTTACGAAATAAGTATAATATAAACATAGATATCGTTGTTCGTCAATAGATATGTTTATACCATAGTTATAAAGCATTTTTAGTTTCAAATTATTAATATTTACATTAATATTTTTGAAGACTATTGAGTTATATTTAATAGTGAAGTTCTGTTATAACCAAATCAATTTTAAATTATATAATTTATATATTTAAAATATGAACTTAAGTTAGCTTTTTAATACATTTTCAATTATATCAGCGTATATGCTTATAATTTGCCATCGTTATTAAAACTTAAATCAAGCGAAAAATATATAAGCCTAGTATCTATAAAATGTATCTTTAAGTTAAAAATGATTGCTACATTTGTATGTTTAGTGTATTTGCTCGGAATAGATTTTGTATAATTGGGACGCCATTAATAAACATATTGTTCTTAAGCTCTTCTTAAATATATTGTATTAATAACTGCTTAACTTTTTATGTTACAGAAATACATATACATAAGGTGTACATAATTATACATAACATGTATAATTGAGAAAAATGTATATTATAGTGTAACATTAAGCAATTCTGTAAGTGCTAAGATCGTTATGTCGCGGATCTCACTCAGATAAGAATATTTCGTTATATAAATATTCTCGAGTATTAAAATACAATAAAGAGATACATTTAGGAACACCTTAAATCTTTATAATTATTATTAGTCGCATTAATTGCAATAATCCGTTAGCTATCTCCATCATTATTTTAGGCCACTATCGTTCACTAGGAATGTTTTACTCATTGTTCCATTTTACCAAACAAATAATCGCGTATTTATCATTTTATTACTTTCATCTCGGACACCTTGATCCTAAAATATTTTCTTTTAAATCTACTTTCACACCACTTCAAAGAATAGGTCAATATTTATTCTCACACAAAATTACGGAAACCGCATCATGATAATTCATTTGAATTTGAATTTCACCTTCATGCACAAAGTAATCTGAACATGATTTTCACCGCACTACATCATTTCATACAAAGCACACAACATGATACCTGCAAGAACTCATTCATTCAAATCAAGATTACATATATACATGTTGAAACAATGGCATTAGGGAACAAATGAATTAATTGTGATTTTCAAGCAATATAAGTACAATACTGTAAACAAAGTGTGTATATAACATTACATTCAATGGAATTTAACGGGTAATATTAGGAACATGTTTATCAAAAGCTGTCTTAAATAACGTCTACTCCGTTAATTTTGTAATAATTTATCACTCGAAGTTTAAGAATTGCGTTTATATTTTAATTTGTTTTCATGTTTTTGATTAAAAAAATGAAATCATTGCATGCAGAATATATTTCATAATTGTTTTGAATTTTTATATAATTAATAGTTCACATATCGTCATAAGAGCAAAGCAATAAGTTATATAAATAATAATATAGGCTGTTTAAATTTGAAAATATGTTTTCTTTAATGCTTGATTACTTTATTTGGATAAATTAAAATCCCTTTCTTACTTATGACTACAAACAAAAAATAATAAAAAGCATAATTTCAACTTAAAACCAACTTTATTAAGCTCACAAGAAACACAATAGACCCACTATTGAAAATGTAGAAAATGTAACAAACAGGTATTAAATGAACAATATTATTGTTAGTATTTTTAATGTTATTATTTAATAAAAATAGATTAATATACAAAGATCAGGCACTAAGACTAAAATAATTGTATACGTATCAAGCTATAAAGCAAATGTATACATTTATATTTTTTTTTATTCTTAAAATGTTCCTAAACTCTTTATGAAAGAAATTCACAATTTTAAAAGAATTTAAAGTAATTATTATATTTTTAAATTGCAGGATATATCTGTAAAAACACAAACACACATCTTTATATATGTATATATATATATATATATGTGATTTAATGTTTAAAAAGAAATAATTAAATTCCCATTGCTTTAACCTCAGAAATCATCTGGACCATTTGGGTGTTAATCATCAGTCCGAAGATTCTCAAGGAGCTTCCTCTAGACTTGACGAGTCTGAAAAATCTTTAAATGGTGAGCTCGATTGACAACGTTTTGCCTATTTAAGGTAGCGTCAAGAGATACTTCTGTGGGTAAAACTAACGTTAAAACTTCATGCATGTTTAAATTATCCCCACGAAGCTATATTTTGTGGGGGCATGTTAAAGAATTTTAATAAGAGCAAAATATTGTTTTTGTTAAATTACAAAATATTCACAGGGTAAATGAACATATCGATAACCATAATGAAGGATTTTATGATTTTTTATTTATGTAAATGTAAGTACAGACATATATTTATGTCTTCAATGTATATAAAATTAGAAATTTTCAAATGAAACTCTATATGACCAATTAATATTTTTACAATAAAAGGTGGTGTTATCTTAGTACATAAAAATACGTCTAATTTGAGGAAATACTTAATATAAGTAAACATTAGAACTAATAATGTAATGGAAATATAAAAATCATAAAAATTATTATTTCTATTTTCTTGGAAGTATAATATTTGTATAGGCTTACTTGTCTATAGAAAAGTCATTTGGTAAAACTGTTTAGTACTTTGCTAACACTTGAAACTAACATTTTACTACAATAATGTGTTTAGTGATTCTAATTTATTTTATTTTCTTTTTTATGACCTCACAGGATAACATTTTAGATTAATTATACAATGTTTCAATCAACAAATATTTCAATTAGTTATAAAGTATAGTAAAGACTAAAAGCTGATGTCAGATTTCATATAAAGCAAAAATAAATCCGAATTAATCAGTTTTACCATACATATATATAGTATTTAGGTGTCCATTTGAATTTGTTAGATAAAATTGTACTTATCTCCAACTTATTAATAAAACACTAAGACTCGCCGAGTTTTCTAAATCTTTCAATGTAACAATTTCTACCATCCCGAGTCCTAACGTATATATATATATATAATAACTTTTGTACTCAACATACCTACGGCAACATTTAACTATCTCTAGAAAACGCTTCTGAAATGTTACTTCAGTAGTCGTACAGCTAATGGATTTTTCTTCACACATCACCAGAAAATTGATTTCTATTTTAGATAATAGTTGTACATGTATACGTACAGAGGGTATAACGATATAGTATTCTGATATCTGTATGTGTAACTTTTTAAAGTTTTCACATTTTCATCCTTTATTTGGCTACGTTTCCTTCCGTCTTACGTATTTTTCTTCCAGAAATGTGTTATATTTTAATACATAAACATTGTCATGTATTAAGAGAGTTCTATCGTAAATATAGTCATACAGTAATATTTCTACCTAATATTGCATACATAATTTATGTATATCCTATAATTTTTAATAGCGTATTTTATTATCAATTCGTATGTTTTATATATCATTTATCATCAAACGGACTTATGCTCACATAATTTAATGGTCGTCAGGTTTAATGGTATAGGTCATATAATAGCTTTGGAAAAAATGGTTCTGAATTATTAATTTGCTTATTTTAAATCTAAAAAGTAATGGAGCATTAAGATAATTATTTAATTGCTAAAATTTGTTATTTAAAAATATTTTGCCTATATAATGTATGTGTGTGTATTATAGATGTGTGTCAGAAGTTGTATTTTAAAATTACATCTAAGACTAACCTACTATCATATATTTTACTGAGCGTACTTCTGGTTAAATGTTTAGATGTAAATATAGATGTAATTTTCAATATTTTACTCTCAAATTGTTTATTGAGACTTGAAAGCAAGCTGTAAGCATTTTTAGTATTTTGAATTTTAACACCTATAATTTTATCGAAAACGGACAGTGTGTTAAAAAATTCTTGGACAAATAAAGATAAAGTGATAAGAATGTTGTCCTCCGATTTCTTATATTGCAGGGGAATCCTACCAAAAGATGGCCGCCGATACACTGGAAGAATTTGAATGGTGTCTTCAGCAGCTAGAAACTATACAAACGAAACGATCTGTCAGTGACATGGCATCTTCAAAGGTAGACATTTCAAAATTGTTCTTCTTTTTGATTTGTGTTACTTCTTTAAAAAATGAAATAATAAAATGCGCGAACTTTTTGTTATTATGTGAATTTTGCTTTTCATCTTTAAAGAACAAATCTAACTTTATTAAACACAATATTTAGTCATACATATAAAAAATGTACTTTAATTGTTACTGATTTGACGAAAAGTTTAATATAAAAAAAATGCTGAAAATGTCAACTTTAAATAAAATTTATCGTACTATTAACCAATTTAAAATTTAAGTAATTCTGTGATCTATGTATTACTATATAGACAACTTTTAATGCTTTCTCTTCATTATAATTAACTGAACAATATTTACGAGCAAAGTTTTACCAATTAGAACCAATATGCGATGAAGCAGATAAATATCTACCTACTTATTTTTTAAGAGTAGGTAAAAGTTTAACATGTTTTAGCTATTAAAATTACAGGAAATAATAAACAAGAAATTAGTTGATTTATGTATTTTAAAGAAATAATCGACATCCTCAATATGACAAAAATAAGTTAATTTTACAAATAGAAACAGCCTTAAAAAATATATCAATATAAGCAATACACTGTTTTACATGTGTTTTTATCTTTATTATATTATCAGTAATGGACAACATTATTAGACATAATAACTCTACCACATCATAATAACTACTACTTTATCGTTTATTTATATAAAATGTTTATAATATTGATAATTTTTGCATCACTTAAATACAGCTACAGCTTTCATGAATGAACTCGTGTTAATCATCTGTGTACTTAATAAATTTGAATAAAAATATATCATCATTAATTAATTATAACGACGTCTCCGGAAATTGTAACTGTTGACATCTATATATAGATAATAGATAGAATAGACAAATATAATAGATAATATATATTTGGATATTACGAGAGAAATGGAGAAAAATCAATTTGGTACATATGTAAAATGAATATTCGGATTTATATGTTTTGATCTTGTATATATCCAAGTTAGTATATAAGCAATGTCAAAGTACATACCATAATACATATATTCATACATTATATACATATATCTAAAGGATTGGATTTTCTACCAGTTATTTTTGCGTGTTGTTATAAACATATCCCATATAGGTGGCTCACAAGAGTTACAACCATGACCTAGAATATAACGCCTATTAATGTATATATTTACATAGACAACTGGGAACAAAATATCAGTTAACCGTGGTAAAATGATAGTTGGATAAATTGTAGAAATAAACACTTCTATTCGACAATATCTCATTATTTTGTGCATTTATCCGTTTTATTTGTATTTAGTAATTTGTGGTACACACGGATCGAATACATAAAGCGTGGATATTGCAATTTATGACTTAAATTTTTGCATATTGCGCATCAAATCTGCTAATGAGGGAATTCTGCTTTGGGAGACCTCTTTGCAGCAGGAATACTAACAGTACATTTGCCCATATATTTTCTCATATACATATAGTGACAGGGTGTATATATCCACATACCTATAACATACTGCCATAATGATCCTTTGGCAAGAGTACCGGGATGAACGATGGTGCTATTATAGAGAATTATCAAACGTCCATAAAATACGAACACAAACTATTTTTTAAAGTCTTGTGACTACGCGGATTTATGGGGGTAAGCCCAAGTCCTTCGGGAAGCAAAAAAGGAGAGCGTACAATTTCCTGATTGCTCCCTAATTTGACATATCGACGATTGTGAGACTATATATAATTGTATTCCAATGTAAAAAATAGTGAGATATATGACGATATAGTATACATACATATGCGTAGAAGCTATAATATGACCTCTTCTATCTTTGACGATGGCAGACTTTCGAGAGGCAATATACATAAAGTTGGAATGTTGGTTATACTGTGTGTCGTTTGATAGTGGGATGTCAGGGTATACTGTTTATGACGTCAGGTCTTGATAGGTGGATGTCGTTTCTTGTATGTTTTGAATCTTTCCAAAGCTCTCTATAGGTATGCGTAATCGAGATATATCTTACACCATATATGTAGATGAACTATAGTACTAATCAAGTAACCATCCATTCGAGAGCATTTACGGCACTCTTTTATGCGGCATACGCATATTAAGGAAACTTGTCTATAAAGCAGTTTACTCAATTACAAGTATTTTTTTAAATGCGTCAAAAATTACTTCTCATTTTTTGTTCGCTTTTATGTTGTAGTCGATGATATTTTTTACCGTTTCCGCATGCTGCTATTTTGTTTATCCCTCTCCATTTCTAGCCTATGTAGACTTCCATTTTTAACGTAGAGGAACCAACCATATAAAGTACAGCAAACTAACTTATAACCAACTACCTAAGGGTATAGGTATACTGCAACCTCTTTGGTGCTCTATATAGCTCTTCTGTTTTATCCTCCGTTTGCCCATCAACAACGGCTACCGACTGCGCCCATAATTACTTACCTAGTAACTTACTTATACTTACTAACTAACAAACTACATTGGAGTGTTAGGGTATATTTTTTAGGTAACACCATCTCATTGAAAAACTGAAAAACTAAACTTATGTTATAGGACTTCAGACACATATTACACTGTGTACAGGAAGGAGGGAAATACTATAGAAAGAATTAGAAAGGTAAAGAAACACACCAAATGACCTTTCCAGAAATAGATGATCAATAACTATATGAGATCGGTTGGGTTGGACTTGTGCGGGCAAAATAGAAGCCTCTTCTTCCCGACTTTTCCTCTCTATTCTCCCCAATTCAAGTCGATGATGAACTGGCAAAAGAAAGGAAGTAGGAACTATGGATAGGTTGACTCTGATGGTAATATATATTCATTTTTAGGATGAAGTGGGGGGGAGGAAGAGGCTGGATTACGAAACACTCTGAAAATCAATTATACCCCCCTCTTGTTCCCCGTCCATTTGCTGCTAAAGTATGACAATCGTTGATACCCAGTATATATTATAGATGATACTAAGACTTCTAATATGCGTGTTGTAATGTTTAAATAGGGCACGACACTATACTAATTTGCAATAACTGCATATTTACTTACGTACTAAGGAAGTAAAATGTATTCTTTTGAATATGGCGACCATCACTGGAGCGGGCTGTTTGCACGAGTGTGTGGAAGTATGTATGTTGATGATGTTGTTACCTCACCTGACCTTTCTAGTTTATCTTCCTCCACCATTCAAAGTCACTAACGACAACTAATCTTTGATACAATGTAAGTGACGGTTTCGCAACCAAAAGAAAATATAGGAGGGAATTAGAAAGAGGGGCTAGTCGCTTTTCTAGAATGACAAGAGATGTTTAACCGAAAGGAAAATTAAGTGTCAAAATATATTGCGTTAATTATTCCTTTCTCTCTGAGGATGTCTTTGTAATACAACATATTATATAAAAAGACGCCTCCCTTTTATTCCTCAATGTCAGAATGCATCTACAGAAAAGCCATACATTATGAACCTACTATTGACATGTCATATGTGAAAATTTAGATAGGCAGATAATCTATAGTCAAAATTTTGTGTTTCTTATAAATAGTTGAAGTTATAAAGTATGTTTTCAACTATTTTGTCTTTTAATATACCTAGTATTTAAATATTCACTGACATATTATGTATATGAATCGTATTTTCTCAATATCTATAGCCTAATCGTAAATACTATACTACAAATCTATCACCAACTAACTAAAATTTGTAAAAACATTTTATAACGTAAATTTATCACCTACTAACTAAAATTTGGTTGTGAAAGATCTTAACTTATACTATACGGACTAAAAAATTATCTAAAACGTTCATTATTGTTTTTGTAAATTTTTAATCTAAATAGTGAAAGTTTTTGGTTGTTTTTATGGCTTCATAGTCACCATACAGCTGCACTTTTAAAAAAGTATACCAAATATTTTTTAAATCATAACCAATAAAGGATTTTCTTTAATCATATTTATTTGATAATGTTTGCTCTAAAATTGAAAGTCTGATACAATTACTGAATGTTTCTTATATATTTAGGTTTAAAAATTAAAAAATAAGTAAATTATATGGAAGGCTATGTGTATGCATTAAAAACTACAAATTATACATTGAATATGAATGTAAAATGATTTCAATAAATCTGAATATTCATTTTCAGCTGGAATTAAAATCTTGAATAATGATGAAATGTTTTGAAAATATTTCATACAATGATGACTTAAAATTCTGATGATTATCAAAATCATCTAATTAAATAAAAACTTGACAGTCTTGGATGTTTTAAATTTTTATATAATTTCATTGTATATATATATATATATATTTATTTATATATTAAAAATTTAAGATAATCACTATAATTGTAGACATAGTATACGCCTTTTTAGAATGATAAAACTGCTCTCCTTCGACATAACAGTAGGTAAAGCGTTTTGTGATATAAGTACAGAATTCAGGTTAAGTGAGGTAATGTACATTCAGATTTTGAAGCAGATTTTAAAATTACAATTTTAATTTTGATACATATAGTCGAAAATTTCCATTCTGTATATATATACATATTTTTATATTATATACTATCTTGCCTTTGTTTTTTCATTTAGTTCAAACGGTTATTGAACAAGGAGTTAAACCAGTTTGCTGAAAGCAGTAAATCGGGTACCCAAATCTCTGAATACATCTGCAAAACATTCCTTGGTGAGTATACTTGGAGTGATACATGTTTTATTGATTCAGTTTATTGATTATAAATTAAAATATAGTTAGTTTTAAAATCTTACAAATAGCCGATATTAATCACTTAATTTTTATCTGTTTTCTAAAGTTAAATCTTCTTTGTACTGCTATCTCCTATTTATTTTCATTATATTAAGGAATATTATTTATGTTCTCACATTGTAATAGAATTAAAAATCATTTGTCTAATAACAATTAAAATTTGTAGATGAAATGTTTACTTTACAAATTATTATAAAATGTTTAAGCAAAATTATTAACTTTTGGGAAAATATTATGAACTTTATATTTACGAAAAACTAAATATATTACGACGCTTCTAATCCTACTATTAGAAAAGATTCTGTAAGCAATCGTGCATAAATGAGATTTTACTTTTTATAGGAAGATATATATATATATATATTATGCAAGGCATGTACAAGCATAATATATTTTCCGCTATGCTTCTTCTTGTTACCGTACATCTATATAGGTACTAAACATATATTGTTATATCCAATCATCATCTTACTGTCACAAAAGTTTCTGTTTCCTTTTAAAGAGCGATATGATATAAGTATAGAACAACTTACTCTTCCATAATGTTGCTTCCATAACTTACACCCAACTGCTTCACTTTTACAACTTAGATGTATGTATTATATATTTACATATACAACAAATAAATGCACTTGATTATCTTCTTTTGAATTATACATATATGTACATACATATTTGGCTCTCATATTTCAAGAATTCTCCAATTTCTGAATTTATGAGAGAATTGTACATAAATACCTACTCTCGTCCCACTCTACCCCAATATATCATCTAACCTACCAAATCGCCAATTATACTACTCTATCTGCTCGTCATTATTATAGTTATTCGTTTCTAGTGTTGCAAACGCTGCATCAGTCCTGCATGTTAATTGCCGTGATTATAATTTTTTGTATAGTGAATTGAATTAAACTCAACTGGACGATCGGCTCTACCGCATTATAATTCGCTTGTATATATCTTATCACTCAGCTTGTCATCTTCTTCATTAAATTTCTCTTCTTCTTTATTTAGCATTTCTTCCATCTTTTCCCTCTCGCCTTGAGAAACTCAGGATATCATCACTCGGCTTGTAATTTTCTTCATTAATTCTCTCTCCATCTTTCTCTCGCCATCTTTCTTTAGCATTTCTTCTATCTTTTCCATCTTTCATTGAGAAACTTATAAATATTTTCTTTTCAAACGATCGTCTTTAAACACATTTGTGCATATATCTTCTATACTTAAAGTATATCACGAATATAACATATATGATAGAGTGTAATATGGTAGCTCAATCCTTATGGATCTAATATTAACCAGTATATTTAAATTAGGATGAAATACATACATATATGCTGTACCTGCGACAGCTATGTTCAACTTTTGAAGATCCGTCCTTACATACAAATATACTTATGACAAATTTAAAATTTTGACTAAATTATTAGTTTTGTGACGGTTTACTGAGAGTCATTAAAAATAGTCTTACAATTGAGTGTGCACTTATTCAGCACCATCCTAATATTCTATTTTATTTTCATCACTATGATTCATTAACTATCCAATATGGTATCCTTGGGGAATACTCTAGATATAAAGCCTCTCTTGGGCGCAAATATTATTGATATATTTTTAATAGCCATAATAATAATAAATAATTATAGCAACAATAAGAAAGGTTTGGTGTATGAAAATAACCAAAATATACAATTGACTTTAAGTAAAATATGAATATTTTGTTTCTATTAAAATATATAGCAATACAAGTAATAGTAAGACATACAGGTTATTTGTTACTTTAATTAATTAATTGTCTAGATAATAAAATAACAATATATAGTATAACACTATATACCAATCTATAGTTAGGATTCCTATCTCCAGCTCGCATCTACTATAAAATATAATTGATGAGGTTATAATGCCAGAGCATAAAAATACAACAAAAACATAATTTGAGGTATATATTAAAGTTGTATTTAGTATATACAATTATTAAATGACAATAATTAGTTAGCATTATCTAAGATTAATTATTTTAGGCCCTGTAAATTATTTAGTTCGTAATTTTATAGCATATCGTCCACTCTCCAGCCAAAATAATCATAAATTCATCCTCTGATTTTTTCCTAGGACTCGTTAATTAACAATCTCAGAGATATGTACATAATTTCTTCTTATTCCTCAACCGTCATTTACTTACAAAAACTCTTGAAACCAAATTATCATTTTTTATTCAAATTCAAAATGTATACGTTGGAACAATAATACGAGATAACAGTGTCAGTACAGACGAAATAATAAATATTCTCGATATTTTTTCAACTCTGTTATTGCTTTAAGGCAGATATAAAAAATAGATTTAATTGAAAAATAGTGCCATTTTGTAAATAATAAACATAATTATTTCTGAAATATTTAGATTCCAAATAATATCAATACAATATTACAAAATCCGTGTTATCAGAACGCAAGGATTATCATTGTCATCTCTTTCAAATTAAGAAACTATAATTTTAAAATGTAGTTTAAATTGATTTATGCTCAAGAAGAAACAAAACTTATTTTAGGATAGAAATACAATAAATATCATGACTATACCTGCTATAAGTTATAATAATATTACGTATTATAAGTTTAAAATTAAAATTATATATCGCTATAGCGTTTACAACTGTGGCTAATTCTTTGTATCATAATATAATTGGAGAATTAGTTAAACAATGATTGATGTATGCAATTGTCAAAATCCCATATATGTAAATAGAATGCATATGGATTTCCTATCATATCTGTTATACATATTTTAGTATATGTATCGATACTTTTCAGCGAATACTCGTTTATACATCCAGTAAATTTACTTGAATAATAATTATTTAAAATTACTTAAAATCACTTAAATGCTTACTTATATTTAAATTAGAATTAGTTATTATTTTTCATATAATCCAATTTATATTGTCTATTTAATTCTGTTATATTATGTATATTATAAAGAATAGCAAGTAGCAAAGAAAAAAAAAAAGAACCAATATAAAATACCGTATTTCAAAAATTTATTTTTAGAATTTTTTGATCTTTTAGTTCTGTTAGCTTATACAGAATAGCATTAAATAAATTATAATTCGCATTATATTTAGATATACGGATTTTACGAACATTAATCCCTAAATTATATTAATTCATGTATTTCACTTATTTACTAACTTTCATAGAAATATATCACAACTTATTTTCTTTTTAACCGATCTTCAACGAGATTATAGTCTTTCAAATATTGTTTTTATTCTAAGATTACATGAGTATATAATATATCAATATGTTCAAATATAGTTGACGTAATAACAAAATATGATTTTTCACTACAACGAAGGTTTAAAATCCTGAGGGAAGTGGAAATAATCTTGAAAAATAAAACCTTCATATATGTATACGAAGCAATGATAACTATAATCTAACTAATAGTGAATATACGTTTGCTGTGAATTGTGGGTATACAATTAGTACTAAATATAAATAGGGATACAACATTTTATCATGTATTAAAGCATTCTTAAAATTGGAATGAAATTTTTGTTTCCTTAAATTTTCGTTTATTGAATTGAAAATGAAACAAGTTTAATTTCTACAAAAGCTGTTTAAACAGCACTTGTATCAGTAAGTACTCTTATATGTATACATATATATATAACAATGTATCACGAATAATTAATAAATTGAATTAGTTGAGTCTGTCTTAACATGCGACAAATTTCCATTTGTTCATAACCTTTTGACAAAATTTCAATACTGTCATAGATATTTTTTATTTACAAATTTTCCTTTCACAGTTAAATGAGATTATTAGTATAGAATTATTTTACTTTGTAGAATAACGTTAGTCTTAGTCTTAATTTTAATATTTACTTTAAAACTGGTTGAATTACATATATTGAAAATATTTAAAACAGTAAATTACTGTGGTACAATTAAACTATTTAACTTTTATAAAAATGTTTCCAACTTTATTTATATTTTTTTCTCCTATAGTTTTTTTTAAATCATAACATATATTGTAATATTATCATCGGCATAACATACATGAAAATTTGGCTAATAATTTCCATCTCATTGTAATTATATCTTATCTAACTTTCGTTTTGTGTATCCAGGCGTAAGCTATGTGAATCTATTTGTAAAGAAAACTTAACCTTTAGTTCAAACCGTTACAATTATGTGTTGGTGGCATAGATGTAGGTCATCCCTCATTTATCACTAAAAACTCATCCCGAAGACACATAAATTAGATGAGAGCAGAATTGAATTAGAACGTGGGTCGTATGCTTAAAAGTCTGAAACAAATATTAATCTACACTATTCACTACACCAAGAGATTTACTTCCTTTTTGTCTGCCTGTCTCTGTAGAATCCGACAATGATCTGCCAAGCAGTCAAAGCGGCCTTGAACGCTCCTCCTCGCAGATGATCCGCTCGACTCACTCGGATCAACTCTCGGATCACTGCGCGGCGGGCGTCTGCACCGCAGATGGCGCCGCCTCTAAAGCATCCGGAGGGACAGGTAAGGAGATCAATTCACCGAGTAAAGAGCGAGGGATCATGTCCACCATCAGCGGGATTCAACAGTCGACCGCCCCCTTCTACACGAATGAAGTGCCCCGACTAGGTGTGGTCACCTCACATGAAGTGGAACTGGAGGAGGTGGGGATTCTTGTTGTCATGGCAATTAAATGACATATTTCCAAAAAATCGACTGCTCATTGTGGGAAAAATACTATCAGTTGACGCAATTGCTTGAAAATTGGGCATCTAAATATTATCTAGCGTTTTCAAAATGAATGATAAATCAAAAGGTTTTTGCAAAAAAATTGGTGAATTCGTATTAAAAATGACATACCTACAAAATCAACATTATGGGCAATAAATTATGCTATAATATTAATTTTAAAAAGCCACAAAAGTCTTCTTTCTTAGAATTTTTCAATTTTATTTTTATTCTTTAATCTTTCGTGTAATTGTACTCACTTTTAGCAATATTTTATACATTTATGTAATTCCAATTTATTGTAATCTAGTGTGTATCATAATTAATTTCTTTATGATGTCTTCATGATCTCTGCATATAGGACGAAATTATTAAAAAATAAAGTATAATTTATGAACATTTTATTAATGACATTTCTTTAGCTCTTTAAAAGTAACTCTATTATTTAAACGTAAAATTACATGATAAAGGGATTTTCATTTTGATAACATTCAATTTTCAAGTTTTAAAAAGTGTTATAAATAGCAAAACTCATAATTTATTTTACGATTTTTATTTTAAAGTGTACATTATAATCTCTATTACTCGTCGATAATATGTATATTAAACTGTAATATTATGTTCTGAAATCTTTGGAGTAAATCGTAAATGTAAATGAAGTATTTAAATTGTGAGATACATCATTAATAAGTATACTGACCGCTTCACTTATAAATTTTTGTTTGAATTTGGCATTCACTTATATCGCGTTTCTATATTATTTTCAAAATGTTCTTAATAACGGTTAAAACTACCTAAACTATGAGATACTATGGATCAATAGATATCTCATTATTATAAAGGCACTTGTAATGTAGGTATAGGATCAAGTCCATAGTATTAATTGGAAATTTGGAAAAATGCACTCCCTCACTTGCACTTGTACAAAATCAAAACATTAAATATATTTCTTGGCACTAAGAGTATCTTACTGCAAAGTATTTATGTTGCAAATAATATAAAGCCTATAGAAAGCTTGAAAAAAATTTTTATTATACCTATATACCTTAATACAACAGAGAAACACTATGTAGGTGTATTTTAAGTATCTAATTAATTAGATGATTAATTAGGATATAATAATTTTAAAATACTTCATTTTATATATTTTTCTGCTAGTATAATGCAGTTTTTGAAGCTAAACAAATTCTGTCATTACTCGTATCTTGTAAACTTGAATTTAAAAGAACTATTATCCCGCCAATCTTTTATTTACGTTGACTCTATACTAAATATATTTTAATTTCCTCCTTTTATAGAATATTACTAAATTTTTCATCACTTAAAAATACTTCACTAATGCACCCCACTATCATATTTATATATATAATTGATGTATTTGTTTAAATACATAAACCATCTAAAAATAACAGGAGCAATAAAGTTTTATATAGGAAAAAATAAAAAATAATTGAAAACTATTTATTAATGAGCATATATTTTTCATTGCAGTGGTTAATAAAACCAGGAACAACTAGAAAAGAATAATAAAGAAAGATAAATAATATTATTTTTCTAATTGTCTCTGGTAAAAACTAAGCACTACTTTAATAGATAATTCAGCTAGCAATTTTTATACAGAGCGTAAATTAAATTATACAAATAAATGTTTTTGCATTACGATCAATAAGGAATTTATGCTTAAAAGCCAGATTCTTATCTAAATTCCGATTATAAACTTGTCAAATTAAAAAAATATTTTTCAAGTTATTTGAATTAAGCAAAAATCATCTACAACTTTTACAATGTGATTACTGTTCCTCTCGTTCTGTTTTAATGTTATATTCTTCTAAAATTAGTATTTTGTATTCATTCCTTTCAGCTTTTGAATAAGACCATCAATACTTGGGGTATGGACACCTTCCGAGTTCATGAACTCTCCAATAAACGTCCGCTCACTGCTGTGACGTATAAAGTATTTCAGGTAGTTTACCATTAAATATTTTATCTAACAAAAGTAAAATTTATTTTAAAATGAATAACATGTTAGAACATACATATTTACATGAATTTATATATGTATATGTATATAATTGATTAAAAATTATAGATTTATAGCATAACAAAAATTATGCTGCTTTTTTATACATCAGTTGAATTAATTACTAAATCAACCTTAATATATGTTTAATTTATTGTTAAAAATAAGTATAATTTATTAAAAATTGATTGATTATTTGTAGAGCAGTACTCTATAGATTAAAACGTTAAATGATTCGAAAAAATAATTAATAATATAAACGAATAAATCGTTATAGTGACTTCTGATTATTGAAAGTAATCTAAGGATACATATACTTGTGTATATTTCATGTTATGGTTTATAAAAACACATTTTATTATGGACTCGTACATGACGGCATAAATGATAATTTTCCTAATTTATTTTAGACAGGAATAATTTATTTCATGTAAATTGGTAAATTTGGAAATACTTGTCAATATTTTGATCATAATATTAACATTATTTTAGTTGAACGAAAATGGCCACAATAATTTTATCACATTTCTCAAGCAGTTTTTTTATTATCTGCCTATTTAATGGAAATCTGTTTTATTTATTAACTTAGTACAACTCTAAGTTCAAATTTACTTAGTCGCATATTCTCATGTTATATTCCTTGTTTAAATATCACGTTTAACCATTTGACTATAATTAACGTGTGCCAATAAAAAATAACTTTAACAACATGCTAGAATTATTCTTTCACTCAGAATGAGCTATTACAATTTATTCTACATATTTATTAAACGAACAAGAATACTCAAAAATTCTTCAAAATCATATATTAGATAAACCGCATTCTCAAGTATACATACTTTCGTGACGTTCATAGAAAAAATTATTTGGACTATGTATACAACATTTCCTTTCGTAATTCTATATTGTTTCACTGTATTAATGAATCCTTTAAAATATGTATAATATACTTACTTAATTACAGGGCGTGTCACCTTCGTTTCAAAATTTTGTATACACAGAAATATTTCTCTGTATAACCTCGTACATTTAAAAAGTATAGAAGATGCTCCAATGAATTAATAGAATAAGTTATACAAGTATGTATTTCAAGTATGTTCAAATATTTCTTTTAATCTAGTGTCATTTAACTATTAATTGTTCTTATCGAAAAATTATCGATTGTGAAAGGAAATGTAATAAAACTTTATTTTATTCACCTAAATATCAATATATCTTTTCGCTTACTTATTTGAATCTATCCAATCATTATACAATTAATGCATATACATATAAAAATGCATATCTGAAAGTTAAATTCTGAATTGACAAGTATTGCTCTGATTTTACCTATTCAATAATATTTTTAAAT
This sequence comes from Invenusta paracnida, assembly GCA_036023295.1. NCBI lineage: Eukaryota > Metazoa > Platyhelminthes > Proseriata > Coelogynoporidae > Invenusta > Invenusta paracnida. The sequence goes on along the minus strand of JAYRBW010071250.1, from coordinate 24,937 downwards.
TTTATAAATGAAAGGCAAATTTAAACAATATGAAACTGAACTGAACTTGACTAATAGAAACTGGACAAATGAAAAAATGCGAACAGAGACATAAATTTAACATGAGCAAGTGAATCAAAACTATGGGAAACAAGAATAAGATTAACGTCACCAGGTTATATATTATATACCTATGACCCGTTTTGAACTAAATTACACTTTCTTATATTGTAAGTCTCGACATAATATGACAAAATACTATTTTAATACACTAATTCACAATATCTAGGTTATTTAAGTAGCTAAAAGAAATGACTTTCCCTCTCATAATTCACAGAAAATGTTACAGCATGTTTAGGCTCACGGGAATCTCGAATTTTTTCTATAAACATTCATTTATACATATTTTACGTTAAGCTGCGGAGTATCGCTTTCGATTCAGATATCAATTGATGAAATATTTAGTCATGGCTGAAGATAAGGCAATTTTAGCAGTTAGTGAACAATCGATTATTGAAATTACAGTGTACGAGTACCTATGTATATAATATATACCTACATATATACTTGTAAGATTATACATTTATACTTGTGTTTAACCTATTTAATAAATATAATGAAACAAAATGAGATTTGTCTCAACTAGACTATCTAAACCTACGGTAGTAGGTTGTTAGCTCATGCAGCTCATGCGAGCAGCCTACGTACAGAAGGTATATTAGAATACCACAAAAACTTTCATTTTTTAAACCGCTACCATTTAAAAACTAATTTATATTTTGAAATGATTTAGCTTCTATCATAGAGCGCCGCCAAAAATATATCAGTGAGTCAATTTTCAACTTCATAACTATTATAGAACCCAAGATATCAAGGTTCAAACATCGACTTTTTTCGTAATTATTCTTCTTATTCAAATTCAAATTCTAATTCTTCTTCTTTTTGATGAAATTTTCACCATAAATTGGAAATGTCCCAGATATGAGAAAAATTATATTTTTAAATAGCAACCATTGCTAGCAACACATTTAATTAAATACAGTTCTAAATTACCTTCTAAAAAGCTTCACAATATTAAATAACATATTTAGCTCAAGTCAAATATATTTTTAAAGAGCTAACACACTTTTTGCCATTTTTGGTTAATAATAATTTAAATTGTACATATACGGATCTAGACTAGACATAACTGCGGCAAGGTAAATGAAACTTTGTAAATCGAGAATAAGCAAAATTGTATCATAAGCATTTCTATAAGAATCTCCCGACCCACACCTTCTTCACAGTCTCGAAACCTCCTTCGAATATTCTGCATCGAGCAGAGCACCCTTATCAACTATCTGCTGAAGCTTGAGGATCACTACTACAGCACTATCGCCTATCACAACGCTACTCACGCAGCCGACGTCACCCAGTCCACACATGTCCTACTCAATGCTCAAGCTCTGGAGGTATATGTGAATGACTGTTGACCCGATTTATTGAAGATTTAATAAGGAGAAATAAACACTTTGAGAAAAAAATTCTTACATGGATTGTAGAAGTGCATTATTATGACTCATAAATATGTTGTAAATTCTTTCGTAACAAAAGTATTAATTGTTTAGCCTCTAAAATTATTAATAATTTTTGTAAATGTTTTCATTTTTATATATTATTTTTGTATTAGCAACATCGTATATTGCACTCACCACAATACTACTCAATTGTCGATTTATAATTTAAATGAGAATTTATCCACATAACTCAATATTGAACTATGACAGTTATTTCTGATAAATGCATGTAAAATGTTCTGCACTGTACAAAAAAAGAAATTTATAAGATTTGAAATATGAACGCTTTAAATTTTTAGGGAAATTAATACACCAGTATTTATTCAAATTGGTATAATTTGCTTATTAAATTCTATTCTCGACTCATTTATATTTAGTGAACCTTGATTGTAACTCCAAATTCCAGGACGTATTTACTGACATGGAGATATTGGCTGTGATCTACGCTTGTGCCATCCACGACGTTCATCATCCCGGTGTGACTAATCAATTCCTCATCAATACAGGTACGACGCACGGTTCCTTTCAAATAATAATAATAATAATTATGTATTCATAAAGCGCTGAAATATTGTACACACAATGTCAACAGTGCTATGTATAAGTAAACATAGAAAGAAAAAAAAGAAATAGTAGGAGTATAATTAATTTGGTATAGTTATTTGATTATGCACTATAATAGTTAGCTAAATAAATATTTTGAATTTTTCATTTGCTTCATTTCTCACTGTGAATATTTGTATCCTAAGAATAAAAGTATGGTTTTGGAGCCGAAAAGTGGAGAAATCTTGCTGGAGATGACTGATCTAAAATTAAAATACCATTTTTGAAACATTAACCGACGAGTTATTTTTAAGAATGTTTGATAAAAATCATAAAATTATAATAGATATAATAGATATGTCATTTTTAAATTTAAATATTGACTATACTCTTCATTGTATAAACCTAACTACAAAATGCGCTGTAGAAAATCCTTCATATTTAATTTTTGATTCGTGACCTATAAAATTAAAACACGAGCAAAGTTTATTGTGTACATTAATACTTGTATGCATGTATATATATTCCTATCATTATTATTAAAAGTTTTATTTCGACAAATCGCACACATTTCCTTAGCACTATTTATTACACATCAATTTATCTCTAAAATACTCGGTAGTTATTGCAAATAGTTTATTAGTCAATCAAGTGCTGCTAGTATAATAATAACATTGACTACATAATATAAATAGCGATATACATACATATAATAGTGCATATCCTACATTACATTAAACTATTCCGGGGTTTCTTTAAATATTTTAGTTAACAGTAGGTATAAATATCAGAATTAGTTATTTATTTCTAATATAATAAATATTAATACTCTTCGATCATATATTTTATACAGCTTCGCCGCATTATATATAATACATACAATCAAATTTTGCTAACTTAAACAGCAGCAACAGTAATAGCTTATAGATCAACTGATGTGTGTGCATACTCCAATAAACTCCAGATCCCTCCATGTAGCTTTTACAGAATAATAGATCAAAAAGTACCGAACTAGTTGACTTCTGCGTTTTGAGATATATTTACCTTAATCCAGTATGTGACCGAAAAACCGAATAGTGCTCACTCAGCTAAAAACTAAAGATCATTACATTCGGCCTTTGCAGCATCCTCGCCACTAAACGAAATGCGTATAGTTAACCCCACATCACCCCAAATCTCCCGCCTCCCCTTCTTTTTACTCCAACTTCATTCATAAGTGCCTTCTCTCCTCCGTGTGCTCTGGTAGGTCACGAGCTGGCGATTATGTACAATGACGCCTCGGTCCTGGAGAACCATCACCTCTCAGTCGCCTTCAAACTGCTCCAGGGAGAAAACTGTGATATCTTCTCCAACTTGCCCCCCAAACAGCGGCAGACTCTCCGAAAAATGGTCATCGATTTGGTGAGTATAGCTCTCCTTCTCTCCAACATCTTCTCCAAGCTTTGTCTGTCTCTCTCTACGTCGTCTTTCCTCTCCGAGAAAGCAGAGACTGTCTCTCCTTTCCTTCTCTCACCACTATTCGAATCAGTATTCGCGAATAATATTCACAATGTGAGGAAAGGAAGGTGGTTGGAGAGGTTGAAAGCAGGCTAGAGTTGATAGAATTATTTTTCTCTTTTCTAAAGAAGATGTGACTCAAATTTAATTCGACGCGACCGAACCATGGGGTTATCCTTAATCCATTTAGGTGTTCTCGCTTTTATTTTCGTTTCTGAATCTTGGGTAGATTATACACCTGACAATGTGAGAATATATACAGTCGAACAGTATTAATTTATGCTGACATATTTTATTGAGAACTAAAATAAATAATTATTACATCAGTAATTCACATTTGTTGTTAATCAGTAATTACTGCAAATTATTATAATTGAAAATTGAAACGTCTATACGTGTGTTGAATTAAAATAAGAGATTTAATTTTGTTTCTTTAAAACATAAATAAAGCTATATAATATTTATACATATGGTTTGAAATGTATGCATTACTCTAAATGATACAATTAAATAAATAATTTCAAAATGTTATATTGAGTTTTATTTCGATAATACTCCTTTAATACTATCGTATTAGAGCATAATGATATACTATTACTATTATTAAGAAGTTATTATATTGCAATATTTTTATATTTTATTTTTCTTCTAAAATTGACCGAAGTTTACTTAAACTTTTGTTTTTAATGTTATCAAGTATTACTTTTTTACTTGTTATATAACAATTAAATACAATATATATAACCAATAATTGAATCCATTTGTTTTTCATTGTATTGTTTTCTTATTTTCGTTGAAATATTTTAAGATGTTTCTTTTAATTAACCAAGTATTGATACAATTAATATTGTTAATTAATTAACAATAAATCTTTCCACACACTGTAAGACATACATCTTAAACATAAAAATCAATATTTAGTATATTTTATGCTTCCTAATAATGAACAGAGATAATGGTATGGAAATACGAACTTTTTTACGAAACAACCTATAAAAATATATATTTATAAAATATTAAATTTTTTTATAAACGATATTCTTGTTCGATGAATATGTAAATCAAAGGCATATTTAAAATCTAAACTGTAATCTTATTGCCTCGTAGGTGCTGGCCACGGACATGTCGAAACATATGAGCCTGCTTGCAGATCTGAAGACAATGGTGGAGACTAAAAAGGTGGCTGGATCCGGAATCCTGAGCTTGGACAACTATGCTGATCGGATTCAGGTAAGTCAAACGAGAAGAATTCATATTATGTGTATATATACTTAAGTAGTATTACCTCTGTCATTATATCATACAGGTGTTTTGTGACCGACCTTGAGTTATCTAGGTCATATGTAATCAATTTTATTTGCAATACTTTAAACAAATCTGTTAAAGCTTACTAGCTTATATGTATATATATATAAATATATTTTTTATGTGAAATATTCATACTTCTACTTACTTTAAATGTTCATTTAAAAAACGTTTAAGTCTATATATATATATATCATTAAGTCTCAATTAATGAAGAAAATAAAAAAAAAACATTGAAAAGATTTCGACAATATTTCATTGAGGAATATAATTCTAAACTACCTTTCACTAGCTCTAGCATTTATTTTAGTTATTGCATTATTTGTGCATATTTAATCAACTCTGTAGTTTTCCTTGCTTCCTTCCTTTGTTCCACCACAACATCACTTTGCATTGAATGACACAATACAATTTGTGATTTACAACATTCAATCCGTTTTATCTTACCAATTTCTCATCAATATTTCGCATATAAGCAAAATACCGCGAGACAGCGTTAATATTGCTCTAAAAAGGCTATGCTCAAATGAATACACTAATATATCTAATTTCCTTAAAATTTCATTTATTGTAGATTCTACAAAACATGGTGCACTGCGCAGATCTAAGCAACCCCACAAAACCCCTGCACATTTATCGACAGTGGACCAACCGGATTATGGAGGAGTTTTTCATGCAGGGTGACCAAGAGAAGGAACTCGGGTTGGATGTGAGCCCGATGTGCGACCGGGTCACTGCCTCCGTTGAGAAATCTCAAGTGAGAGCTACTTTCATTATAAGAGTCCAGTTACACTACTGGAATTTTTATCAATATTAAACAAGAACACACAAATGCACCAATGTGTACCTTTTTCTTATAGCTAAACTTTATTTGTACTAATAATCCGTCTATAACAAGGATCAACGCCTCTTACTACGCTAATCATTTGATTAAGCATTGCTTTTTCCTAAAATAAAAAGTATCTTCAATTCTAAAATCTCAATAATAAACGGAAAAACTCTTTCTTTTTTACATTTTCTTCAACGCATATTTCAAAGTTCTAAATATATTTTACAACGAAAATAAAAAATCATTGTGCTTATTCTCGTTGTCTCCGATTTTTTAAACAATATAGTGCTTGCATTTCTATCATCATTGTTACATAACATTATTCCTGCAATTTATTAAACGTTTATAATATATACAAAATACGAAACATATATTATTAGTGGCTTAAGCGCACTCTATATATGGTCAATATTAATTGATATTTTTCTTAAAACTGTGGTATACCATTATGGTATTATATATGAATAAAGAAAAAAGAAAAAATTGGGGATCATAAGTACAGATCAAATAAATGCAAATGATTACTAAATCACCTTTATTTATCATTTCAGGTAATTAGCTTGCACCAAATTAGTTTCTTTACAAAAAAGAAATACACATTTTAAATGTATATGTTCCTTCTTCAATTTTTAATTATTATTAAACGTTATCAGAGATGTGTAACAAAATATTTTTAAATGTATTCGGGTTTAGAATTTTAGTTCGTAATCGCAATTGGTTCACTTCTCCTCTTTTTCCAGGTGAGCTTTATCGACTTCATCGTTCACCCACTGTGGGAGACCTGGTCCGACCTTGTCCATCCAGCCGCCCAAGACATCCTCGACACCCTGGAAGACAATCGCGACTGGTACCAATCCCAGATCCCGCTCTCCCCCTCCAGCAGCTTCGACGTGCCACCCGAAGCCCCGCGCATTGAGGCCCCCTCTCAGTCAGACTCGAGTAGTCACTCCTCCGTTCTCGAGGGTAACTCTGAATCCAACGAAGGAACCCGCGCCTCGTGATGAAGACCTTGTCTGACACGACTTAAAAGTGTTATCTAATATCCGGGTCCATCCAGCCACTTATCCATCCATCTATTCATCCGCCGCATTATTGATTAATTGATCGATAATTACCTACTTAAGTTATCGATTGTTGTCCGCCTGTGATTTAAATGATTGGTTGATTATAATATCTACATATATCAATCAAATGCCACCGCCTATGATTTACTAATCGATCCAATGAATATCGATCCATACACTCTACCCTCATTACCTTTCTTTAACTGCCAAGGCTAATATACTACTCGTATTTACACTTTTACAACTAAACTAATCATACGTAGGTACTAATAGGTACATGTGTACAACATTCGTAATACATTTAGTGTGTATTTACTAAATTATATATATATATATATATTTATGTAGATATAGCTATACAGATAAAACACTTATTTACATGTGTGTACTTACCTATAGGTATTGTTACATCGATAGAATGATATCTCAACGATAGACAATGTGTGCTGTACCCATTAAATAGACTCATATTGTTTAGTATCCATATGTGTACTGTGTGTATAAATATTAGGCCACAGAGCCCCCTTCCGTTTCCTCCATCCTTCGATTATTCCACGATTATTTCTAAACCTACCTATATGACCTACGTCTTATTTTTATTCACACCTCAATTTACAAAATCTCTCCATCCTCGCTCCTCATTTTTACCAAAAGTAATCCTGCCTCCTACTCCACTCTTTTCTTCCATCCATGAACACAACTGACAGACATCTCCTTACATTAAATCTTCATTGATTAGGAATAAAATTCTTTTTCTGTTTTTTTAAAAACCACTTAAAAGGCTTTCTAGCCCCACCCCTCTCTCTTATATTTCCAGCCACGTATGACTGCTAATACTTGTCATCCAGCTTTATAATTATGTAATATATTGTTCTAATTTAACTAGCCTCCTTCTCTCCTTCGCTCCCCTCGGCTATATTTTATCCCTCTTTCCCAAAAATAAAAACTGTCTCAGTCCAATTTTACCCCTTTTCTTTCTCTCTCCCTCTCTCTATATATTCCATTCAGTACTTCCACGATATGCATACAATTCGTACATGTATATTCCCTTCCTCTTCTTCTTCTTATAAATATATTTCAAAGCATGCAGAATATCTCCATAATACAAAAACATGATATACAGACATAGAAATAATAGGTGACATTCGTCTTATCGCGTAAAGTGCGCGTGTCTGATGACAATTTTCTGTAAATGGCTCTTGTCGCCTATTTTTCCCCCAGGATTCTTTTATATTTATTTAAAATTTGACAAGAATTATTTTCTTCTAGATTTTTCAATTTTTTTATATTTAAAACTAGCTTTGCGTACATTAATTTTTTTATTTCTTTCAAAGAAATTTCGTTTTAATTTTCCGGAATTCAATGATAATGTGATCTATTTCCACATCTAGGTTCATTATTTGGTCTTATATATATATGTATGTAATATTGTTGAAATGAAGAAAAACTAAATTAAACGCAACTACTCATGACATATTACTATTAAAAATAGATACAGATTAACTGAAAGTCACAAAATGTTTTTAAGCATTAATGCATAAATTACTGGAACGTTTAAAAACAATATATTCATTTATACAGACCACATAGTTATTGTTACCAAAATACTTATTACCATAGATATCGGATAATTGTTTATCGTATTCCTTGAGGAGCAATCTACGCCTCTCAGCGGGAGGCAAAAAATGAAAATGGTACGTTTTTGCAGTGAAATTGGTTGCCGGCGATTCACAATTATTCAATGGCGATTCAAAATCAGTTACATTCAAATTGTTTTGCCTCCGGCTCACTGCTATAAAATATTATGGATTTGGGTTAGATTGTACATCTAGAGAAGTAGAGAAACAACAAATCAATTTCTATGCTTCATAATGTCTCTTATACTCACATAATTTATTTACAATATAGAATATAGATGACTGTTCAGCTTACATTTAAACTCACGCGTACGTACCCTACTCTTGGTATACGAATAACACCATATTAAGTTAATTGTGATATTTACTAATATATGCGAATTCTCTCAAATATAGAATAAATCCATGTTTATATTGCATGCTTATTGAACATTATATATCATGCAATACAAATACTCCCGCCCGAAGATTTATCATTATTCATTTTACCGCATTACATCATACTACTACATTTTTTCAAAGAAGTAGTATTGCAAGTGTATTTGTAACATGTGGACAGTCAACCCTTGTCTCTCTCTATCGTATATAATGCTGCTCTTCTGGTGATCATCAGATTATCAAATTGGTTGCTTATTTTTCTTCCACGATAGTCGCTCAGACTGTGCGATGCTCCTCATAACTTCTGTTTGTCGCCTGTTATATTCTCGACTAACTCTGATTCTATATATTTGCATTCTCTCTTCGACAATAGTTAATCCCAACCAATTTAATCAATCGGTATACACCAAACCTACAGTCCTACAAGAAACCTGTATTATACAGTGACTACTTTATAGTTTATTACGTAATACCTCAAGCGAATTGTATATACTGAATGTAAGTGTTTAATTTTATTGGCCATATCCGACTTCATCAACTTGTATACTTCATCTTATACATATATTTTATTATACGTGCATATATTAACGTAGCTGATACAAAAATTACGCAACATTACAGATATAATCATAACACTCCAAAAGATATTTACAATTCTTAATATACATAAATATTACATACATACATTTCAAAAGTATTTCTTAATTTTAAATGTCTGAGTCAAATCCTGATTGAACAAAATTCATATAAGTTATTTATATACTCACTCTACTAATTTATAAATCATTTTAGAAGTTCCATCTAAAGAAATTACAAAATTTAGTTATAATAGGTAAATGTCACAAAAATAGTTATTTTTGGTTTGTAATTTATGCAAAACTTCTGGAACATATTTAATTTTTATTTAATTTTGCATATATGCAATTGTTATTTAATATAATTTAGATATTTTTGTTCTATACGTTTATTTGGTATTAATTGTATTAATTGATTCGAAAAATGTGTATTTTTAGTATATCTATTTGAATTATTTTTAAAAGAAATAATTTTATTAATATATGCAAACGACGCATATTAAGCTAATAAACTCTAAAAATAAATACTTGCTTTTTAAATAAATTATATAGATGAATGATAAAGTTATTTTATAATAAAAACTACTTCACCTGGGTAAAGCAAAGAATAAGTACACAGACAATTTGTGTATGCAAATATTCGCACAATATCATATAGTATATATTAACATAACTAATACTAGTTTTACTACTAAACATTTAAATATAATCTTGTTCTTGTTCTTGTTATTGTTTAGTTTATATTCTTCTAAACATTCGCATTCACATTGTCTTTTATAAAATATATGATTCTATCATCATTTTGTAGTGTTTGTGATATCAAAGTTGTTTCTTACATATTCGATGCCTTTTCTACTTCCCGCGTATTTTTTTACATAATAATACACTTCTGATAAAAGAATTTAAATAGTTATCACCATGTTTACATATGCATCATAAAGTCCAACTTTACAACATAATATATACACATAGTGATTACGGTCACATACATGCAGTTATCCGAAAAGGCATATATATACTCTACATGTGTTTTGTGATATACAGAATTTTTAATTAAAACATATTTTTATAGAAATACGGTAAAGATAGATCGTTGAAAATATCTCGTTAAACATGCATATATAAAAAAATATGACTAGGTCTTAATTTCCAAGTTTAAAATGGAATCCCACCCTAGGTATATACATATATATGTAAACATACTATATTCATGTATTATATCTTCATCTATATATTTCATAAATAAAACTATTTATTAACACATACTACTTACATGGGATTACGTAGGTAGTATTCTAATTTATCCATGACATTCATCTTGCTGTTTACGTGTTTTAACTTTGTCCTTATTCTCTGAAGAGGTTACCACCACTCATTCTCCACTCATCTATCCCCCCCCCCCCAATGGAATTTATTTTACAAATACACAATAGTATGCATATAAATATATAAAAACAAGAACAAGTTCTTGATTTCTATAAATCGATATCGACGCAGTGATTTTTCATCCACCACATTCTGAATTAAAAACTAGCCTAATTTGTATCTTTAAACCATATAATAAAATATATAAATATTATTACAATCAATTATTTTTCAAAGTGACCACAAAATGTTACTAAATGGCCACAGGCTTGCTTGCCAATAAGCCCAGGCTCAACCTATAAAAAATATACATACATGTATTAATTAGTATTTACATCTTTACATACATCCTACATACTACTAAAAACTTATACATTACTATTATATCAGTGTTTCGAATCTGAAATTCAGATCATGATATAATTAAAATATGTAAGTACCAAAACTCTCAGCCCACTCCAACTTCAACGCATAGATTTTGTACCTGTACATTTTACGTATCTCTCTATATAATATATAAATACATATTTATAATATATAATATATATATATAATACATCAAATATTTGCTACCTTTATGTATATCACCCACAGCAGACAAGCAAATTGGATTTGTTATTTGTGTATTTACCCCATGATTTACCTACATATATGCTACCAAAAATTGTGTGTGTGTGATTGTAGTTTATTGTATTGTTTATTTGCAGAAGATGTGGCCCAAAATTTCGTGTATATAATCCGTATGAATTATTTTTTATGGGAGTGAGCTTATGTGATGATAACATAACGCCAACGATTGAATAAAATCTTTATTTTTCTCGTGTATAATTCACATTTTTTACTTGGTGGGTCGAGCCATGTGCATTTGCACACAATTTATACAACTATTATTTCACACGTAAAAATAAATTATCTGTAGGTATATTATAATTTTATGATAAAGAGTGTGCACAACGATTATTTTTTTATAGATTTTTAAACATTAAATACATGTTACCATTTTATCAATGGTTTTGAAAATAAAGTGTTCAATTTTTTGAACAAAAGATGCTGATAATAAATTTTATTATATATTCTGTAGATTGAATGGATTCGTTAAACGCGAACTTTTTAAAAGCGAAATAAAAATGCCAAAAACATATTTTAGTTAATCATATAATTATTCGTATATATTAGTTAATCATATAATTATTCGTATATATTAGTTAATCATTTATTTCTTTGATTCATCAATAAATATGTTAAAATTTCTGCGTTTTTCGGTATACATACATTGTATATAACATATTTTGTTTGTTATGAAATAATTTGCTTCATAGTTTATACAATCCGTCTGTCTATCTATATTGTCTAATGTGTGATAACAAAAAATCTGTCTTAATAAAAAATGTGAAAAAATACAAAATAGAAGGATGCATTATATTTGGAAAGGATTATAGAGTGGATCACTTATAGATGTTATTATAAATTTACCAAAACTTATGTAAAATAGATAACTACAGAAAATAAATCCATGTATTTAAATAAGTTGCCTAATATTATTTTGCAGTTTGATTACAAGATTTGCCGAACAAATTAGAGACCTGATTTGCAACATGTACGGGGCATACCACAATCTTGTGTTGCACATATACACCTACAAATAAGACCTATATAAACGAAAAAAGAGTACCTACAACATTGTTTTGAAACATATTTAGTTAAACCACGCTATCAATTAATACTGATGACGTCCTGGAAAATGACTGACTATAACGAGGCATTTGTAAATGAATGAGTGTGATGGGTAATTACATTCTAGCGAGGGCTGGCTTTGTATATGAAACTGCAAACATTGCAGGAGGGAAGATAATAGTTCATTAGTACACAACAACTAATAAAAATACACAAATATCTCCCATAATATTGAGAGACCTTTGATGCCTAGAAATCCGATGTATATAACTGGATAAATATACTATTTAATATATGATTAAATACCATTAAAATAAATTTAAATAAGGGAATGCCCATATAGGAAATTATTTATTTAAATATTAACATATGCTCACACAATATTATTAGTGAAAAATGATTAGATTATTTTAAAATAAATTTAGTAAGTGTTTCACAAAAGTAAAATTAACCATTTAAAATGATTGTAAAATTTTAGCGGATGTGTTTTCTGACTAACATTTGAATAATTTAAATCCAATTTTAATTACATTAATATACAGAGCTTAGTTAAGTTTGTTTATTAGCTATGAATTTCTATGCATAAAATAGTGGTAGATTTTATTTTCCTTTTGGAGATATCAATACGAAATCTGTGTTTAAATGGATACATTTTTCGTATTTATATATAGTAAATACTGTTAATGAATTAAAATGAAATAATTAAAATATAAATATATGTATATAAACGAATATATAAACTATACATATCACTTCAAACAAACATGCTGTTAAAATATTATCATTAACTATATTGAATGAATTAATGATATAAATATTAATAAGCGAAAATGATTAATTGTCATATTTTCGACAACATTTTAATGTTAATTAAGTTTTCTAGGAAATATTATATATACTCAAATATTAATTGAATATTCCATAGTTACAAATTTACAATAATCTTACATATTATTAATACAGTCCATTCAATTTATTTTAAGAATCTTTCGATAAAATTTTAATTTTATTAAATTCCAATATAAACCTTGCCATCTGTAGTAGATACTTTGACTTAATGACCATATAATATGTCTAAAAAAGATGATAAATATTGTGTTTGGACTAAAATAATGATGCTATTTTGTCCAAGTTTGAATGTGAACATCACATGGTTGTACAAATTAATTTTTTTAATGATTTTAGTATATAATATGTAATATAATAAATTTATATAAAATATACATTTTTAATTATATATGAGTAAAACTCAAAATTCGGGTGCAGTCAAAAGAACAGGTAACATCATGTGTACATATATTTTTGTCCAATGATAAGTTAAAATTGATTTTGTAGATATTACCAAAAAATGATTATAGTTCTATAAACATTCTTCATTATATAATTCACGGAATAATTTGTCCAACACATGATTAGTCTTTACACACAATGCTAGAGAAAAACAATATTTTGAATATTTGACTATCATGACGTGTACATTTTAAAGTTCAGTTGAAATTAATAGTTTTAATGCTTGACACATTTATATTCAAGAATGTTACAATAAAAAATGATCACTAATCAAAGTGTGCCCGAATTATGCTTTACCAATATTTTATGTTAAATTTATTTATTTTTCTATAAATTATTGATATCAACATTTTAGGAACAATAACATACCGGATTATACATACTTAAAACCGAATAGTCCACTGTAAACTATATATACATATATATAGTATCATAAACATTTTTAATTTTCAAAGTTTGGTCCATCCAGATGAAAATTTATTTTGTATACATACGTGAAAAGAGAGAAATCTTCCGATGCAAAGAGTAAATTAACATAATTTATTTTGTTTAACTATTCGTGAGAATAATAAAAAGAAATCAGATAGAAATATTTCTTGTAAGATAAGTGAGTAACGAAATTATTTCCAAATGTAACTAAAGACAATCACACGATTCTGTGAGATAAATAATTCCCAAGAATTCCTATAATTAAAATGTTAGATAACCCTTTTACTTTATGTAGGAATTCTTTCGATGTAGGTAATACATATAAATTAAGTAAGTATATAAACTAGCAATGTTATTACTTAAAAGTACCTATAAATGTATTCCGCTCCAAAGTTTAAACCATATTAACAAAAATCCCTAAGGCAATATCTATAGAACAAATTTTTTGCTACACTTATCCGAAATTTGACATTGCTTATTATTAAAAAATAAATATAATTCATTTTGAACAGTTTGTATGTATTAATAACAATCTGGACAACTTGTTTTTACATGAGCAACTAAAAATATAAACTAAATGTAATATATATTTACTTTATTTTACTATACTAATTTCGTAAACAATCTTTAATTTTTCATTAATCTGAGTAAAGTATACGTTGCTTCATGAGTAGAAGGAAGACATATTCGGGTATTTATTTATATATATATATAATTTATTTAAAATAATGAACACTTAGTTACAATAAATTCTAAAAAAAGTATAATAGCATAAATGGTAAAATGAATTTAGTATATATATTATCAACAAATGTTTTTCAACTATCATGATGGGTATAGATAATAACTAAACATTTAAAACAAGTTTTAAGAAAAAAGTATCATAATATGTATACTATGTACATTTAGCAGATTCAACTGTTAGCCATTTCTAAAGCAAATATTTACATTTATTAAAGTTTTTAATTATAATGCAATATGTTATATTAATAGTTTATAAAAACTCTAAATTTATTAATCAGTTAGAATTATACATTTTTCCTTGTCATGTAAAAGTGAGCTAAAGAAACAAATCAAGACATCTACGTATGTATAAAAACAATGTGCTATTTTAACTATTACTCGCATGGCCGCAATAAATAGTTGTAAAAATAGATTAAAAGGATTTTATCGCTTCATAGCATTTTTTTAACATATGAAGCAAAAAAAAAAACTGGGATAGGCATATTTTAAATAAAATGTCTGTATAACATGCAGGGTTATTGGAATCTTCCAGAAGAATGAATATTTAACACAAAACTGAGAAAACACACATATAAATATATTTAATAGGAGTAAATGATAATCTTATGTGAGAAATGTATGTATATAAGGTGGAAATTGCTATGTAAAGAATAAGAAATGTATTCTCCTACGCAAGAATACGCGAGCCTGCGCAGATGACTCTTATCGCGATATATACAAATTTAAACAGTATGTATAATTGAGATGCACTTATATTGGTGCCATTTTCATGTATAATATAATAAAGTTGACAAATACATGGCTTTAAAAATTGAATACAAAATATACTATCATCCAAAAATTTTAGTGACTAGAGACAAAATATAGTTCTGCAATGCTTCATTTCGTATGTTTAATGATTTATCATTTAAATTATATACACAAAATTACATACAATATAACAATGGTAATTGGTGTTGAATTTGAGTGCAGTATATGGCATTTAAAAATTTGTAAATGGATTAATTAGGTTATTTAAAAAACGAATAATATTAATATTTGTAAAATTATAAAATGTATTAATCAATAAATAAAATTCGATTCATTATTATATAAGGACATAAGGCTGTCGTCTTTACATACAGCATGATATAGTATTAAAAAATGGAATGTCAAAATTGGAATAGGTTTAAAAACTGACTAGTTTACAGAGTAACAGAATATAACGTGTTTTAAATAATTATTACAGATTTGTATTGAAAAAAAATTCACAACATTTAAGCTGTCACTCAATGAAATTCACACATCGAATATTGCTAGAAGCAAGCGAAAGCTATAAGCAAAATCGAGATATTATGTATGATATATCATATTATATTATATTGTTAGTATATACTGTAAACCGGTATTATAAAATTGAATGTAGCTACGCACAATATACAAAGATAATAATAACAAACGAACTAGATAAATCTGTGGAAAACTTATGAGGGAATTAAAAATATTGTTCTTGGTAAAATGTGAGGCTAAACATCTTTGTTCAACAAAAGCGCGTAATTATACAAATTAGTAATATAATCATGGGTAAATTATTAGTTAGACAATAAAATCAGTTAGTTGGTCAACCTATTACCAGAAACATTATTTAATGAGTGAAAAACGCAATATTCCTGAGCTGTCTTTGGGCGATTGGTTAGCGATTGATTGCATGCAAAATTGAGACATGACAATACGCATACTTGTAATTTTGAATTATAACACAATTGGTAATAAGAAGCATGTATAACATTTATTACGAGTGGTGGACCAACTGTTGATTTAAAGCAATTTTGTTAGAGTCAATTTTACTCTTTAAGCTTACAGAAAAAATTAATAATCAATTTAGAGGGAAAATTATTAATATTTTCGACTATTTTAATAAAAATTAGAATTTAGTTGTTATACGATGATTCAAGAATTACCTAATTTTTACATCCACTATAAAATATGTTAATATGATTTAATATATTAGACGAAAAATTTGGTGCCATTAACACTAATTGATCTGATTCAGTTAACTAAACTATAATTATGCAATATGATTTATCAATTTTTCACCTTCCAATCGATACCCTGTTCTAATAGGCTGAAAATGGATTTATGTTCTATGTTATACAAGTAAAAGAACTTGATTTATAATCTGCTGCCAAGCCAGAA
The DNA here is from genome assembly GCA_036023295.1 of Invenusta paracnida. Classification (NCBI taxonomy): domain Eukaryota; kingdom Metazoa; phylum Platyhelminthes; order Proseriata; family Coelogynoporidae; genus Invenusta; species Invenusta paracnida. The sequence continues at coordinate 7,897 of JAYRBW010071250.1, read as the reverse complement.
AATGCAAACAAACAAACCAAGGAATACACAACAAACAATTTAGTACCAAAATTTGAATATAAACAACGAGTAATAATTTAATGACGTCTAACCGGAAGTCATCTAGCAAAGTACAGTTTAATCAATGAGTATAAAACTGACTAATTAACTACAAAGTATAATTTAATAGATTGGACAAACATGTACACATTATCCCATCTTTGATGACTGACTGACTCAGATAGAAACGCGGCTAAGAACGGTATCGATTCTGGTCATCTTGTCCGCTTCATTTCATCTACTAGTTAGCTCTCGTTGTTATTCCATGTAGACCGAATCTTGAGAAGATGCTTGTGCAGTTTCCCAAAAGTGGGTCGCAACTTTCGCTCTGTAGTCCAGCAGGACTTCATCTCTTCATAGATCTCCGGGGGACATTTGGGCGGTTTGTCCAGATGGCAGCTCTGCCGGAGGAAATCGATCACCTGATAACCAATCAAATAAGTACAACAACATTAGATTATCCTCTCAATAGTATGTATATAATATACTAGATATGTGTATCAACAATAATAATGAAGACATGATTTAGAAAAAAAAAATCGATTTACTGACATTTTAATACTTATTTATTACAAAAATATCTATCTTCGCGTTCATACATTCCGTGCAATCAATAAACCAATAAATGTTTCACAAGTAACAACCTGTTCAGGAGAGAGATCCGTGTAAGGCTGTTGGCCAGCGGAGAAGAGCTCCCATAGGAGGACCCCATAAGACCAGACATCCGTGTCCAGATTGTACCGGTTCTGCTCGATCGATTCAAGTGGAAGCCAACGAATGGGAACACACTCGCTGTCGTCACCAATCAGATCAGAGCCGCGTTTGATTGGTCGACACAGCGAGAAGTCAGCCAATTTCACCTCGAAACGAGAGCCAACGAGACAGTTTCTAGTAGCCAAGTCCCTGTAGAGGTGGAGTATGAGAGCGAGGTAATAATATGTATTATCTAAATGATATGAGAAAATGCGTTTCTAGACCATCTATGCTCTCCTTTACCCAGGAATAAACAGAAGGAATTTATCAAACAATATTTATTCAAATTCGAAAAAACAAAGACTTGCAATGGTACTGTAATTTAAATTAACTATTCCAGGCACTGAGTCGTCAGAGACAGGTATTATTATATTGTTGACATTTTTTTGTAGTTATTAAATTTATTTTTAGAAAAAAAATACAATCCTACTTATACTCTTCCTATTTTAGAAAAAAAATGTGTTAACAGAGTTTTTAAAAACCAATAAAAACCAAGTAAAAATTAGTTAAACATATTTTATTGCCGGCTTGTAATAAGCATCTTTAAAAAACAAAAGGCAATATTTTAAAAATGTTACGTCTGCAAAAGGATAAAGTATGAATTCCAATAGACTTACTCATTTGTCCTTTTGAGAAAATGGTAACGTGTAAAAAAAGAAAAATCATCTTCATTATTAATCTACATAAGCTCTTAATATACATAGTTCCTTCATAAAATTGAATTGCATAAATGTAAAACATCTGTTTAGATAACTTTATTTAAAATTCAATTGTCGCGTGTATTACTTGATTAAAACTAGACAAACTACCACGTCACTTTCTCTATAATATACTTTATGACTAAAGATTCCAAGCATTCGATCGGAAAATGTGGCATTCATTCAATTTCTGCGCCAGAGTAATTGATTCAAAAATCCACTATCAAAGATTGCCCTTTTCTATTAGTTCTAATTTGATCTGCTGTGCCAGCATGTCAATATTAATTTCATATTAGTTGAATTTATAAGCGACAAATATCTTTTCCTTTTATAGAAATAAATAAAAGAAACAGATTACCATAAAGAAATCGTTGAACAATAAGATGTTCAAAGAAAGAGGGCGTTCTTTTTAAATACAATGATTGATGGCTTTTATAAAAAAATAGTAGATACATTGTTCCAATCCAACAAAATTGAAATAAACGAATAAAAAGTGGTGCATTCCTGAAAGAAAATACCGCTATTTTTAGTACCTGAAATTCAAAATAATAAAGCACTATACGGAACATAAAATGTTAATGCTTTCATATTTTATATAAAAATTCGATTTATATATTCCATTATAATACTTCTTTTAGTAATACGAATATTTATTTAAGAGAAACAGGACCGTAAAATATGTATTTTTTATAATTTTAAAACAATGTCGAAAATAAAATGTTTTTTAAAAATGTCGAATTTATAAGTATATACAAATTTAAGAGCATTATTTTTAAAGAATTAGAATTTAAATTATTGTCAAAATTATCAATATTTCAATTTTAAATCCTTTAAACTGTAATAAGTATATAACATTTATATTTTATAATAAGTATATGTATTTGTATATGTGTTTTTATAGGTATATATGTTCTAAGAATAAAATTTCAAAAAAATATTACTTTATTTCTTTGAATAAGATTTAACTAACTATAATGCATACCAATATAATGTATGCATAGTGACAGGAAGGCAATAAATTAAGCCAGTTCATATAGGACATAAATTATAATATATTTCTGAACCTCTCGTATGTGACCTCAATTTTCATATATATATATTTGTGGCAAGCTTAAGACAGATAATGTACACATATATCGTTATGCGTATACTGCATATTAGTATATCTGTGCAATGATTATAATGTTTTAAAGAAAAAAAATTCTCGCAATAGAACAAAGAATTGGAAGAGACAGATCGCGACTTTTTGAACCGTTCAAAATTGACTCTTTCTTTCAACGATGATTGTGTCTTTATAATCAACAAAAAACCTTCGAAACTAAAATGAATTATGCAAAAAGAGAGGGGGAAGTGGGCACCAAAAACTCTGTAACTTTAACTTGTCTGCTTAACAAGTGCGTTAAAGTGCAGTGTACAAATAATTTATAACACTAAACTGTTTTACAATATATTACAAAGAATGTCACAAATTTGGGAAAGTTATTTTACAGCACAGTTGGAAAGGGCAAAATTGATAACATAATATAGTAGAATTTACGATTCAACTCCTCCTTATTTATCTATTTAGGAACAATTAAGGGCCGACTGTTCTATTACTTTTCCTTATTGCTTCCGTCATAGTGTATATAAATGAATTCTATAGTTGCATACAAACAGGCAGGATATTACGACACAATTTGCGTTTGAAAGAAGACGACCAGTGCGTGTGGATAGATCCTGAATAAAGTAAGAAGGAAAAGCAGATATAGGAGGGATCGAAACAAATAAAGAAGAAGAGAAGAAAGACAGTTCAGGTGAAAACTGACGTACTCTGTGATGCAGTTCCAATGGCACAGGTAAGATAAAGTGAAGTATGCTATGCGTGCGTTAATGAATGTGAATGTAAAAGGAAGGAGGAAAGAACCCACTGCTGTAATGAAATATAGAAAATGGATGAACAAAAAATGTTGATTCTTTCACACTCTTATTGCTAACTTCCTGTTTAATTACTTTATGTAACCCTTAAAAAGATGATTTCAAGAGAGTCCAGGCCCTGCATAACTAACCAAGAAAGTAGGGGGATGCAGAGTACTGGAACAGAATGGGTTGAAGGTGACTGGAAGAAAGGTCAAGGCCATTTCATTGAGAGGGGTAAGTATAGAAAGAGAAAATAAACTACGTAGTGGGTACACAAGTTCCAGATAGTAGATGAAAGTACATTTAAATTATTGATTTACACCTCAGTAAGTGAATTTCTTAGTGGAATCCTGAATAAGAAATCTGAATCATTACAGCAAGTCAATGCCACTACGAATGTATACTATGGATATAATTTATCCTAATTATTTATCCTAATTATCCTAAATCAGTTGCTCATATTACATATATACACACATACACACGTATATTAAATATACATATGTATAATACTCAATCATACTCAATCGTAAACTTTCGTCATCTTTCAAGACTGTTAGAACATACCCATTCGCTTTCATGAACCGATATTAATTCGTTTTAATGATGAACTTTGTCCTGGAATACTCCCCCACCGGGTATTTACTCATAGACATCAACTATTTCTAAACCTGGCTTCTAATCTTCTCCCTTTCCCTAAGTCATCATAATATTACGCCGAATCCAAAACAAGCTTACAATTCAACACCCAACTATCCAACCGTAATACATAATTCTTAGTATTTCCATCCCTGGCTCCAAATAAAATAAAAGTGACGTTCTGAAGGCTTTAATATTTTCATTCGACATTCCAGATCTGATTACATACGCAACGATTTGCAGTTTGGAGACGTAATTACGGCGGAGGTTCAAAACAGTTATCCCCCAAAAAAATCTATGACTTTTTCTCTCCTTTCTTTAAATCCAGGCTTTCATTTCACACGGACACAGCATTCCTCACCACGCGATCAAAAATTGGTTACAAAGAAATAATGACGTTGAGTGGCGACTCATTGAGTGACATAAAAGCTGATTGGTTTTGAGGATTTATGACTCACTTTAACCAAATATTATACTCGTCTCCTCAATACTGACCTGTAATACTGCCCCCTTATATTGTATTGCCAACGAGCAGTTCATTCTAAGGTTATTTAAAAGTAGACAGTATTTTTGCATGCTATTAAAACATTAGGAGAAATAAGAAAAATTAAGGATACCTCAAGTCTCGCGAGAAATTCATCATTATTTCTTTTTTCAATAATGTGACGGAATGACGTTATGTATAAAAACATAATATCACTTGCTTACAATCTTAATCAGTGTTATTTTTTAATAGATTTAATGTAGTAAATATTACATGAAAAATATAATCAATTAGGTTATACTTTTACATCACTTGAAAACTAATAAAACTAATAAAATTAATTAATGATTCATATTTTATTGATATTATCACATTGCAATGAACAGATTGACTATTATAGTGGTTTATCTATCAAGTCAAGTGATAATTTCTAGGCATATACTGGCTTCAAATGTTTTAATTAAGTCTTATTCAGTCAAAGAAGGTGTAAGTTTTATGGTGTGTTATCGTCTCTAGAAAATACTCACAGCTCTAATTAATACAATTTGAACATCGATTTTGAATCAACAATCAACTTTTTATCATCTGATTAGCGCATCGGTAACAGCAAATTATGCGGCTAATCATAATAAAATCCTAAGGTAAAATTGGCATTCTCAAAAATCTAAAATATCTACACAATAAAATGAAAGGCAAGCCCACCTGTGAACGTAGCAGTTGTTGCTCAAGTAGGCCATTCCCTCGACAACATTGATAGCCATCTCCGTGAGCAGGAACTTGTCCAGATACCTGTCCCCTCCCCTAGCAGAAAGGAGCAGGGGTTGAGTCTCAGGCCGAACCGGACCACCGTTGATAAAGGAGGTCTAGGCCACACTGCCACCCTTCCCCCCACCTCCAGCGTTATGATAATGGTCGCCTTGGTTACCGTCACTACCACCAAAAGTTGGCAAGGGCGGGCAACGCGGGTCAGCGGAATTGTAGAATTGGAGGAAAGAGTTGAGATCTCCGTTGGGCATGTACTCGAGGAGGAGACAGAGGGGTTTAGAGGTCGCGCAGATGCCTGAGATGGATCCCAAAATATGTTATTGATAAATATCATTCTGTTTCTTGTAAAGTGCATTAGATATCTATTTAGATAATTGAAAAAAAGTTACGCATGATTTTTCACATTAAAAATTTTTAATGTGAAAAATCATGCGTTATACATTTATTTAATTACAATATAGAATTTTCGTTGTGGTCTCTTATACGGCATAACGATATGTTGAAATTTAATATTATAGCGGCGTAAACTTACATATCTTAAGAATATACTGCTTTTCATTCATAAACAAATTAGATAAAGTAATGCTAAAATTTTGTTTCGTTTGCAAAACTGTAGAATCGGTGAGGGTGGTTAGTTTATTAATTGATTACTAACAATAAGTAGCAATATCACTCAATACATCATACAAACACTGGATTATATCACTATATTTTATGTAAATTTTTAATAAGTGATACATTAATATAATTATATTTTTTGTAATTATTATTTTTCTCGGTTTTGGAAAATTCAAATTTTCAGTTGGAATCATCTCAAATGGGATCACCACAAATATTGGGAGCACCTCAAAGGAAAAATATGAGGTGATTCAAGTGATCCCAATATATATTTTTTTGGTGATACCAATTAAATTAATTTTTACAGTGTTAATTCGATGTAAATACCTACTCTATTTCGGTGCATGTTTATATTTGTAAAAAGATAATATTTTTATTATTTAAATTTTTTAAATTTAACGTAAAGATGACGGCATTTGTGCGTAAAGATGATGGCAGAATATGCCGTAATCTATCATAAAATAATGACGGCAGATGTTCCGTCATCTTACTAGGGAATGACGTCAGAATATGGCGTCATTCTAATAGTAGGATAATGCCAAATATATAGTAATTATGCCGTCATCTTTGATCAGTTTACCGTCATTCTTTTTTAAATAAATTTACCATCACTTTTTTTAGTGTATAGGATAGTTAAATTATTCTAAACTATTTAAAGATTAATTAATATAAATTATACATTATTCATACTTAGTAATATAAAGTTAATATGTCTGAGTAGCTTAATTAAAATATAATGTATCGATAACTACAATTTTGATAAATACTTACTTATAGAAATATATAGTTTTATCGAGATATGACAGGGTAGGGGCCAATAAAGAGAATTAACAATAGTAATCTCACTGGAAACTAGAGACTCATCCAACAAAATTAATTCTGCCTCCCCAAACCGCTGGACCAAACATGCAGCCGCATTACAATTGAAAAATTGAACACAACTAATGAGCATATGATATCAGGCGGTAGGACCCGGTGATATTCCACCCACCTTTCTAACGACACTCGGCTCAGTGGCGAGAAAACACCTGCTAGATCTGTGTAACATGGCCTCCACATAAATTTGGATGAAAGCAACTATCATTCCCCTCCAGCTGGTAAATCTGACTTTGTCTTCTTCAGACCGCGGGTCAGTCTGATTTCCTACGGACTAAGACTATTGAGAGGATCCCTTTTAATAGGAGTTGCAACCTTGCCTAAGCTGGCAAATGGATAAACAAGAATCGATGTGTATTTCGTAAAAATTCAATTTTCGAAGACGCCATTGTTAAGGTGGTACACAGCATCAATGACGGTTCCGACACAAGCCCAACAAGAGGACTACTCTTACACAAATCGACTTTTCTAAAGTGTTCATTACCCTACTTGATATCATACTCCACTTTAAATATGTCTCATGGATAGATTTCAATTCTTATACAACAGACAAGCCGTAAACCACTTCAACAACACGTGCAAATTTCGCAAAATTAACCAGGACCTTTCATAAGGATCTGTTGGCCCCTCAGCTTTTTATCCTATACATTAATTCGGTTAACGAAGTCATTCCAGAAGTAATTAGGAATATCCAGACGATATTTTGGTACCTCCATAAAAAGAGCCAAATACACAATCTTCAAAAAATCATTGACAAAATCCACTGCTGGTTCCACGAAAGAAAATTATGATTAATACAGAAAAAAGTAAAACAGCTTTTTCTCAACAAACAGTAACGAGACAAGCAATATCATTATCAACAACAAGCCGACCTCAACCCTGAAAATTCTATGGATGATATTGGACAGAAATCGACACTTTCTTCAATAAGTACGTCGAGTTCATCGCAACGAAATCCAAGAAGCGGGCTACTAATAGGAAAGGAGTGCTTCCCTTTCCGGCCATTCGAAATAGAATACGCTCATCCAATGATGGGGAAAGAACAGTATAAAAAGCATAGATATAAATAGCCCTCTTTTTCTCTCTACCTAGATGAACAATCTAGCTTATTTCTATTGTAAATTTTGGT
>JAYRBW010071239.1:0-26532 GCA_036023295.1 Invenusta paracnida | reverse complement strand
TGGAAATATTATTAAAAATGTGTAACATAACGAAAACGACATGAAAAAAGTGACGTTATTTTGAGCCTTGCCCATATATATACACAATAAAAGTGTAGTCTATTATTTTGACAACAGAAGAGAAACCAATGTAGAGCTTAGCAGGTGAGAGTTAATTTGAGAGCTAGAGAAGCTAGGACTTTTCCATAAATATGTATTATAATCAATATTTGAAATGCCTTTAATCGTTTGAAATTTATAGAAAGAAAAACTTATTTATGCAGATCTGCCAATCACACTTTTTTTGCATAGGCTTTTATAAAACCTGACATATTCATTAATAGTTTGGAGAAAAATGTGACAGGACAATTTTAAAATTTGTTAGTTAGCTGTTACTTGTTTTAGGCAGTATTTAATTATTTAATAATAATAATAATAATAATATATTTATTTAACCATAAAACATAAATTAGCAATAGGTATACATCAAATACATTTTCATACTTTTGGCTTCATTATATAAAATATAGATAACATAAGAAGTAGATAATTATGTGTAATTCATAAATATGATGCATAGTGTGCAAATGCATAGATTACATGATTAATGAATTAATATAGTATTGGGAGTAAATAAAATAGATGTGTTTGTTGTAAAGCCTATCAAGTTGTAAATTTTTTTGTAATTTCATATATTATCATTATCAAATATATTCCACTCATTTACAACATTAGAAAAGTCATATCCATTATTAAATTAATGTAATTTAAATGTAAATTACATGTAAATTAATGAATATATTTCTGAAGAAATTAGAGAAATTGGATGCATATTTCTAAAGTTATAAAACTATTATGATAATATAACACTGACAAAAAATACTGCGGCAAAACCAAAACTCAGGGTTGCCACACTTATAGTAACAACATTTTCCTGGATTTTAAGAACTTTTTTTAACAAAAATGTTAATCTTTAAAATATAATTTTATAACATAGTTTTGAAAAAATATATACAGAATATATATAATACAGAATATATATATGTAGATAATTTACATTCAACTCATCAAATGACTAATTCATACTACTAAGCTGTCTACAAATAATTGATTACGAACTCAACTACAGCTTAAAACTATTATCTTGGACATTATCTATATATTAAAAAATATTTATAATTGGGTAGATTTTAGAATATAGAGAAAAATAAATAAATTATTGGGTTGATAATTTCATCCACAGAAATGTTATTTCAATTTTAATTAAAAAATATAGTTTTATTAGTATATAATTTACTTATTTTTAAAGTTATTAGGCAAGAATTAATTTATATTTAGTGTGAGCTAAACATATATAATTTAAACTAGTTTATCATAAGCATAATGTTCAATTTTAGACAACATTATAATACTATTTGATGAGTTGGTTATATTTTATATTTTAACAAGTTAGATTAGATGACTATGATATAGATTATATATACAAACAGTACAACATTTATATATGTATTAAAGTATAAGAAAAGAGAATATAGAAAATAATAAATTCACAAAGGCAAATTTTTTTGGTATTTAGAAATATTTAATACAATTTATTTGTAATTTAGAATATTTAATACAAACAATTTTTGACACAGCATCTTTCTAATAATGAAGGACTTTTCTATGATTTCAGCCATTTTTAAGGACTATTCCTGATCAATATTTTACATTGTCAACTTAACGGTTAAAGCCTGCTCAATTTTTTACAAAGCCTACTTTGGGGTACGCATGTACCCCAGTCATTTTTTGAGTGAAAGTAAGGATTACAACATAGCTGTGATTGTATTTATATCCAGTAGAAAGAAAACAAACAATAATTACAAAGAAATAGATCAAATGTCATGTTTATATATAAGTTTAGCTGGTCAATTATTATGCACACAGTCAGGGCATAGTTTTCGTTCATGTTCAGCACAAATGACCTTGTTACAAACAGAGCTACAAATACAAATTCCGAGATTTCCGATCCCGCTGCCTTGGGCAAAACTGACACCGAGATGTTCCTCTTCCGCGATCAGCTGCTGCAGCTTGAAGATTGCCAGGTGCGATCTGTGGGATTGCAACACCCACGAGCTTCATGGCATCTTTGACACTTTGTCGTAAATTTGGGAGTTGTGATCGACGTTGTACGACGGGCATGCAGAGGTCATAAGCCAACTTTCTCTTGAATGCATAGTGTGATGTGTCGTTGTTTTCAGCTGCTACAGTCTGCATCATTTTGTAGCTAGCATAGATTCCAGCATCCAAAAGTGCAAAGAACACATGCATTGGCCATCTGCGATATTTACGTTTTGATGAAAAACCCCGAACAAGCTTATCCAGAGTATCCACTCCAGATTTCGTGGAATTGTAAAACTTCACCAGATCAGACTTTCCATCATCAGTATATATTGTACATCAACATATTATTGTATATATTATTTGTGTGTGTGTGTAATTGACGTATTATTGTCAATTTATTTGACTGCTAAAATAACTAAGATACTGGGGTACACCTGTACCCCACAGTGGGCTTTATCATAAAGACTCACCGTACGAAATTATGGCTAAATATATTGCAGTGACAATAATACCTATTAAAAGTACCTAATCAAATAATAAAAGTCACGGAAGGGCAGTTTCCAATCTACTTCACAGCTTGTTAGACATTATTCCGATTATTTAAATACAGCTGGGGTACATGTGTACCCCACAGTAGGCTTTAACCGTTAAACTCTTTTTGTTTAAGAGTGTATGCTCTATAAACATATTCTCAAATAATAAATTTTGTCCCAATGATGGAAAGAATAAAAATAATACAAAACATATATACCTACTTAATTTATTATAAATATAGCTTTTTTGATAATTTACACTAATTTTTCACTACTTCAATAAGTTGGATGTCCTGATATTTATATAATGTAGTCCTCAACATAATAAAAAAATGTTTAGAAAAGTTTATAATTGTTAAAACCATAGTTAGCTACAGTATAAGCAATATTTTATAATATTTGGATAGATAAATATGATTTAAACTGAATAAAACGATCGACCCTTTCATAAAAATGCATGAACTGAGAGTGTCACGTCTCGGTAATTTGGTTGTTGTAGAGGTATCCCATTACCATTACTTTTATCATAACTAATACATTACCATTACCATTACTATTACCATAACTACGATATGATATCTTCCATACTATTTCATATATCTCATGCTATACGATTCCTATATTTCTTATACAATTATATATTCTCTTTGTCCTTCATGTCATTCATATCTAATTATTGTATCTTTTATATTTCAGCCTCGTTTGGCATTTTGTGTTCTAATAAAACTATTACAAAATTAGACTTTTCTACATTGACCAGTCTGTATATAACGACGTTAAATTTTCAAAAATATACACAGAGATTGTTATACTTCATAAAAATGTAGGTACATCTAATCTTTGATGTATAGTCCAATTCTTTCATAGAAATTACAAAAAAATTTACGAACTACCCTCCCTGCCCCTTTCTCATTCATATTTTTTATCGAAGATGTATACGTTATGTCATGTGTATTATCTATACATTAATTCGTTCAAAATGTAGTTATAATTATATATGGAAGCCCGGAAGGATCATACTGCAAATATGTAAAAATAGGCGAATAATGTTGACATATTTCAAATTATATGCGTTGTTACATGTAACAACATATTTGCAATTTGTATTCATATATATTCATATTTGTATGCACATATATTTTGAAATATGATAAAATATTCATGTTTGTATGTACATACTTATAATATTTGTAAATATTATGTCCTATATAAGTATATAAATATGTCGAAATATTTGCAAACATGTGATCCACATTAACATGAATATGTATAACATAAACACGAATTTTGTCGACATATTTACTTTTTCTTACATTTTTGTTATATGATAATTCTGGGCCACCATATAAATATCATAAAGAATTAATATTTATATTGATATATTTTTCATTATATTAATTCTGTGTTCACTTTTGCATACTATGTGAATATTCTTAATGATATTTATAGGTATGTTAAATACTATTATCTCATTAAAGTTAATAAAATGCACTGGCTGTTAATGATAATTTATTAACTTTACTGTGATATATTCTACCTATCATGCTGTTACAGGAAACCTACCGCTATATATATATTACTATTGTTTACCATTTAATAAATATAATATAGGTATGAGCCAGGTAAACGTTAAATGTTACAAGATATTAATATTTTCTCAATAATATCACAAATATTATATTGCTTAATATTATTAAAATATGTTTGTTATTATTTTCAAAACTAATTACTTGTATTAAATTATATACATCCACAATTCCTCGTAAAAATAAAGATTTTCCAATTTGTTTAGTTTCATCAAAGGCACACAATTTAACTGAACTTTCTGTTACCTAGCAACAAATACTCATCACCGCTACTTTTAAATTTTATCTTTTTCTGATACGATTTCGTGTGGACATTTATAAATAAAGTAAGTGACTAAATGCATAAATTAATTTAACGATTTTTGTTTAGTATATAAATATTACTATTAGTAATTAATATGTGCAAGACAGTGTATATTATTAATTAAATTGTATTTTAGACAATTATTAAATCATTGCCATTGGCATTGTCATGTCCATGATTGACATTGCCATTTATTATTGAATAAAAATTCATTACTCATAATTATTAATTTCATTATAATTTAGATAAAATTAAAACTTCGATACATTTCTTTTATTCTAATTTAGAATGTTATAAACAAAGAGAAAAACTAACTTTTTCATACTATGACATTTTTCACAATTCCTTTTTTATCTATTACTATTTGTATTATTATTATAATTCTGATAGCATTAACCACATTGATATTGCCATAAGAATTAAAGAAATAATAGATGCAGAAAATAACTCTATAAAAAATAACATATTACAGTTTACAACAATAAAATTATTACAACATAAGATATTTAAATTATACAATAAATTAAGAATGCCCATTATAGTATTATAATTTTCCCATTTTAACAGAAAAATAATTACCCAAAGGAAAAGGCATGCCCAAGACAAATGATAATAACTATAGTCTAATTAAATTAGTTTATCTTTCAAATATAAAATACTTATTATACAAATATGATAAATATAGCCTCTCAACTAGAAAATTTTATCTTATTACTTGACTAGGTAGTGATCCTAAAGAATAAAACAGGATCAGTTATTGATTGACAAGCTAAAATATATTTGGTATTAGAACTGGAAACTGATCCATCATATAATTAGACTAAAGACCAAAAAAGAAACAAATTTCAAAACTTCAATAAAAAAGTATTCTAAAACTTTTATTAATAAGTACAAAATTAAAAACATTAAATAAAGTTACATATTAAAAAATAAATAAACCCCATTTACTTTAAATCTATCCTTTAAAGATAACCATAACCATAACCTTAAATTTATTTCTAACAAAATATAAAGTATAATCACAGAAATATGTTTAGCTATTCAAATCAGAGTAATTCTATGAATTAAACAACCCATTTTCAGATTATAATTTAATCAATTTTCATAATAGGCACCTTAATGTTTAGGATATCTTGAACTATATATTTTAGTTACTTACTCATAAATCTTCCATGTTGTTTGAATGAATTTTTCCTGTATACTATATTTACTTTTATTATATATATATTAAAAAGATTTATATTGATTGACCAATTATATTCTACTCACTATATATATATTGATTATTTTTATTAATAAACATCTATTATTTTGGAAGTATATAATACTATAGCAAATTTATAATATATATACTATAATCCCTCTAAACTCTATAATTATAATATATATTCATATTATCTGTAATTATAAATGTAATATTATATCATTTATACATTTATTCTATTACTACACATTAAAATAACTAAATTTATTTTAAATTTATTTGTCTGGTAAACACTCATATATCACATAATATAAGTGTTGTAGTGATCCTATTATGTTGTTAGCTCTACCATAAATATCTATATATGTTCATATAAATATATGCTCATAATTATAGGCTACTATATAAATCCAGTAATAATATGCATCCTGCTTATCCTGTTTAAATTATGACAATGTAGTATGAAATAATTATCAAAATTTAAACATGATGCAATGTCTATTGTTTCTTCTCACCAAATAAATGAGTGTTTCCCATATTTAATGTATAACCTTTCTTCCTTAATATTGGTAGGTGCCAGATAAAAAAGTTAGAAAATTCTCAATTCTTAGTTTAAGAATACTATTTCTGAAGCATTTAAAAAAATTATAATATTATAATAGACAATTGATATAACAACATGATTTTACAAATTTATCCATACCACTTTCATTATTTCTTTGTCACATGCTCTATGTAATATTCTCATCTCTTAGTTAGCTATTACACACAAGGTTACCTTATAAATGTGTATGTATGTAAATATCCGACAATGAGAACATACAATAAGCCAGGTACTAACTATATTGTGCATGATAATACCAGATAAAAAGATGAAGAGAGGTGCTTATCTATAAGTCGTTTTTATTACACAAGAAAACTCTATGATGGTTTTAAATATCCCCTCCCCCTCCCTGACCACCAACCACATAGTTCGTGAGACAGCTGCTGTGTTACTATGATAATTCATACCATCTGAGTCTATCTTCTCCCTTTTCTCTGCAGTTTCACCAAGACTGCCTTCTTGAACTCTTAATTAAGTGGTCTTACTTTATAAATTATTATGCATGGTATGTGCACTGACTATTATTATAGAATATTCAATAAAAACTCTATCAAATGAAATAGTTATAAATTATAGTCTGGTAAATATAATCTACTGTCACATATTATAAAACTTTTATATGTAATGAAATTATGAAATTAATAATAATTTAGTTGATAGCATACTGTGCTTTAATACCTATATCAATTAGAGATTATTAAAAAATAAAAAGTTATATTAAGTTAAATACATATATACAGTGTGTATTATCTATATAATTATAATAGGCAATGGATGAGCATGCAGGAAACTATCTAAAATCTCAAATAATATAATAATCCTAATCAGAATTTGTGTGAAGTGTGTGCTGTATTATCATATTTTGTTTATTGCATAAATAGAGGAATAGTATATACAAATCTGATTAAATATGCCTACTAATGACTATGTATGCATATAAAAATAACTTGGCATCTATATAACAATAGCCAATAGAGAAAAACTAATAAACAAACATTCAACTCAAATTTTATAGTGGCATTTGGCAGGTGAACTTTTTTTATATGTAATACAATCATTATAGTGTTAAAAGTGTGTTTATATATGATCATAAATCAATTGTTATTTATCCATTTCACTATGGTTCCAGGCACATGAACTGGAACACAGTGGATAAAGTGAGCAGCCATCCTACAAAAAATAAATAAACCAGCTTGTGGCATTTTTTTATTTTGAAAATATGAAAATCATTCCTTTGTAGATGGTTCCAGGGTGAACACATAAGCAAATTTGTATATTGCCAGAATTACAACATCTTTATTTTGTCATTGAAATTAGACGTCAAAAAGCACCAATAAATGAATTTCCAGCTCTATAACCAAATTATATCTTCTTCATTAATAACTGTCCCTGCCTTAGCCTTTAAGATCATTACTTTATCAAATAACAACCTGAAACCTGTTATTTTGAAGACCTTATTCAATTTTTCAATGGCCAATGTTATATAAATCATAAGGAGTTTAATTTCTAGTTATATAATTATTACAATTACAGTCTTGTGTGTAATTTAAATGCAACAACATGCAATAGTTTTTTTGGTAAATGTATATTGATTAAATGTATTTGGAAATATGTATGATAAGTAAAAAGGATATGGTATGCAGTATGGTTTGCAATACATAAATCTTATAGTTTTTAAAATAAACAAACCTCTGTTTTTATTCTTTTTCTGCATACTTTATATACTTAAATATCAGTATATTGAATGAAAATGAAAGAATATAATATTCATACCCATACATTAAAAAAATAGTACCTTCCATATGTAATTCTTTATACATTCAAAATGATATCATTTATATAATATTTAAAATATGTGGTGCATATTAATTATTCAAACATTACAAAAAATAACTTTAAAATATCATTAGTGCAATACACTATGAAAATATAAATTTTAATTATAAAATTGTTTTATACAGGTAGTGTTTCATTATTAAATATAATAATAATCAATAATTCAAATGAGGTCTAGAGTTATCTGTAATTTTTTATAATTATATTGTAAAATCTTCTTTGGTTACTTCTTATGGTAATATAATGATGTGGTTGCATCTTTTGCAATGCTTGTAAAATAACATTATGTTTCTACCTGTTATATTTTTCAGTAAAATAAACAATTCTTATGATTGTAAAGATAGATTGTAAAAAGATTTTTTTTTTAAATAAGCAAAATTAAGTTGGATATATGTTACAACTAGTGAACATTTATTTATTGTTAACTTTTCCATAACAACTTACTACAAATCTATTAATTATGTTTAATAAAATAACAATAAAATATAATAGAAAGTTATAAAATTATTACATTTTTTATTTAGTAATACACATAATATATAACAAGTCATCATTAATTTGAAATTTGTTACATATAATTCAAAGTCCAAAAAGAGTATATTGAAGTATTTACATTTAACTGTAAAATTAAGCATATTCACATTTTCAATAGAGTAATATATTGGCCAACTAATATTTCATTTGTTATTTTTCACATTACTTTAACATTATTTATGCATAATATCTATATATATATATAATAAGATATTGTCTCATATCTACTGTGTTGTTTTTATAAATTAGACTTATAATATGTTATCATGTTCCATCCATACACTACAAGTTATTCTTATACTATTTTACATAATATTTCATGTTATAAATAGTATATTTTTAATTTAATTAAAACATGTTAAAAATATAGATTGTTGAAATATTCATAAAATCAATAACATTTATTTGTGAGTATTGTTAACAACACGTTATTTTCTACTAATTTTTTAAAACAATTTTAAAAACAATATAATGAAATATCCTTGTTTTTTCACGTGATAGTCTGAAAATCTATTAACATGTTTAGCTTAAAATATGTACACTTTTTAATTGATAAATTAAACAGTTCATTTTCAAAAAAATGTTTACACAGCTAAAATTTTAAATAATGGTTTTCATTGTTTTTATTGTTATTTATTTCATTCATTTTTAGACAATTAAAAGTATACATAGTTCCCTTCTTTGTTTAGTCATAATAATAAAAAAACGTTTATGTACATTTCGTGCAAAGGCAACTGATCATTTGTTTTTGCGTTTTCTGTTTTCCCATTATTTATTACAAACTTTTGAAATCCATTGTTTATTCGTCTGGTGAATCGAAGTTTTTGAATTAATTTTCTCCTTCATCTCCTAACTATTGTTACATCAAACGCAATTAGCTGAAATCATGGTATACAACTACACCAAGCCGCGGGGGCCCATCGCTGCTATGTACAGCAGCCCAGGACCCTGCTACCAGCTTCCTGGTCTAGTGGGACAGGCTAGGCACGACCCTCGTTCCGTCCACTTTAGGGGGCCCGGGTGGGCCTTTGGAATTCGACACGGCAAGTACACAAATGACTGCAGTCCCGGCCCAGTCTACCTCCCAGGCTCTAATATCTACCGAGATGGGAAGGACGGTACTCCCCAGTACTCCCTTCATTATCGACCCAAGGATGGTAGCATGGACTCCAGCCCAGGACCAGCGGCCTACGCGCCTGATAGTTCTATGGATCAGGTTCACCCACGATCGGCCAAGTACTCATTCGGTCTGCGACACGCTGGCCGACGCTACGATGATATCCCTGGTATAAAAATTCTGTTTACTGTTCGCGACACGTCTAATAGAACTTACTAACTAGATTTAATATATCTTTAAATGAAATAGAAACTAAACTAATGAAAACAACTGAAAAAATCATAATGGTGGAATGCGAAAACTGTCATTACTCTAGGAGCTCCTCTGACTTGAAAATAATTACATATAATACGAAACTCAACTTAAAAATGATTATAAATAAACTAACTTAACTAAATAAGGTTTTAAGCATGCTTTTATTGTCGTTTTAAGAGTATTCATTTTGATGTTATTGATTTAAAAATCACTGAGGAACTTTCAGAAATTTAGAGGTTGTTTTAATGTTGAAAACTGAATAATGACAAAGGGTTTGAGTATGTTGTTATTATGGAGACTACGATATATAAATTTTAATTAGTATAATAAACATGTTAATTAGTAATGTATGTACATGATAAACATAAAACAAGCGTATAATAATTATTTGGATTTAAATTTAACATTTTTGCTTATAAAATTATACGCATTATTAATATTTTTTAATGTAGTTATCGTTATATTCTATGAAAAATATACGAAATAATTAAATTGTAACACTCGTCTTTAATTAATACACAAAATCGAAACAGCTCATTAATGCTTTAATTTCTTTTTGGTAATTTCAAATTGTATCTAATTTCTCTGAAAAAATCATATTAGGCTCATGGAAAACATTAAAATTTATATTCCACCTAACTATTTATCTGGCACCATGCTTCTGTTAAATTATCATATCTACATTTTAAATATATAATAATAAATCTTCCTCTTTATTGCATATATTTATTGTATATGGTTAATATTTTTGATCAATATCTTTATATATCACATCTTTTTTGTTTTACATATTATATTATAAAATCATTAATAAGGATTCTTATTTAACAAAACTTTAAAATCCTTTATATAGGGATGAAATGAAGAACAACAAATTCTTAACCAGTATTCGTTTACTTCTATCATTACTTGACTTTCGTGAATTTCTTTAAATTGAGCTTCAATTATAGATATCATGTTACTTTATACCTTCTTTTTTTTAATGCTTTTTTAGTTATTCGAAAAATACGCTACACTTAAATTAAAACACATGGATAATTCACGTCGGATTTATCTTTATAGCACGAATAATTTCAACGACGCTTTTATTTATTTTTATCGATATCATAAATCTCTTTAAAGCCGCAAATACTTACGGTCTGGATCCCATGCTGGGAAGGACTATTCGAAGTGAAAAGCATTCAGCACCAAACTATTCTATGACAGGACGCAGCAAAATCGGTGGCTTCCATGAAGACTTAAAGAAGGTTCGAAACATAACTATTTGTTTTATAAAACATGTATAAAAAGGTATAGACGATAGTAATAAAAGAGAATAGCTTATTTTACAGAAAAGGTCATTGAACACAATCAATATTTAGTATATAGGCTTTGTATATAGGCTTTATTAAAAATAAATATCTCTTCTGTATGATATGTTAAGCGACTAATAGGGCATCAACTTATTGCCTTATTAAATTTCAAAATTGCTTTTGTGACTTTGAATTATAAATTTTGAACAAATGCCATCTCTGAAAATTGTTTTTTTAATTCTTTCATTTATAATATGTATAACCAATTTATATTAATATTATAAATAATCTTACCCCAATTGTTTCTCTTATCCATCGATACATAGACCCCTGGTCCAGGAAATTATTCCGTAACCCGACCAGGCGTATACAAGAACAAAGGACCTGAATACAGTATGACTAGCCGCAATCACATGCCCGGAGATACTACACTAATTCCGGGACCCGGACGATACAAGCCTGAATCTGTACGTTATATACTCATCGATGTTGAATATAAATAAGTTTGTTTACATTAGAATTCTGTCATTTTATTTAACGGAGTATTGATTTTAATCAGAAGGGAAAAAACAATCCAAGTTTGATGTGATAGACATTGCGCAAATAATGTTAAAGCGGCCACACAGAATCTACGAGCTAAGACACCAGGATAGATCCAAAATATATTGTCTGCCGAATGTAATTGAATATTTAATTTAGATTTAATAAACTTAATGTTAGGGACATATTAATTATAATTATTATGTGAATGGCGCATATTAAGTACAAAGCCTAAATTAAATACTGAATCGCACTCATTTTTATGAAACAGCCCTTTTAGGATTATTTGTTTTTAGTATCAGACCTATAAGGGATATCACTATTTGTTTATTATCACATACATTCACTTATCTAAGTTTTGTTTACTAAATTTTTTAAATTATAAATTATTTATTTTCGTATAAAATAAATTAAGGCCAGTTTATTATAAATTTGTTTCACGAACGTTAAAAAAAGAATATTTTAGATATACTAAACCGATATAATCAACATACTTTTCAATCGCTTATACTTTTTTCAATTATTTATTTAATATAATCAATATTTTATGTATTATGAAGAAGGATATAGAGATTAAACTAATTGCTTTTATAATATTTCAGTATCGACAATATATTAGCAACGCTACTGCCTTTGACTTTGCGTATAGAGATTCAAATAAAATATGATTATTAGGAATATTACGCATATTTGTTATATAAAAAATTTTAAATATCAAATCTCACCAATATAAAGGTAATAATGTATTTTAATTAAAGAAAAATATTTAAAATTGTGAAATATATATAAATTATTGTTTTTATTTCTCAAGTCATTTTTGTGATTTTTTCCATTGTATGTAGATAATAATATACAGGTTATGTGTATTAATATATATCACATGTTATTATAGTTTAAAACATGTCATATTGTCTTTATCAAACGTATGATATATAGCTGTTCAGTTTCTTAGAACGGCTATGGTATTGTATATCTATCCTATATTATGTTTTGATTTGATTTTGCATCTTTAGTATCAAAAAGTAAATATTTTTTCTGAGGTTCTGATTATTTCCATAGTAACTGATCAAAGGTAATATTTAATAAAATTTCTGTCTGTTGACATAAGTTTAGAAAAAATTTTAATAGGCATCAAATTTATCAGCAAGTTGAAATGTACCTATTCTATAACGTGAAATAGTTAATACCAAACTGTTATATAGATAATTAGCTGCATATTTTATGAGACTTTAATATTCATTTATAGATTGTTTATTAGCCATAACTTTTAATCAACGAATTTTTATAAACAGAAGTTGTTAAAAGGTGAGGTTTTTTTCTATAGTGCAAAAGAAGTAAAGGAATTATATACTAGTATTCATCGTACATTTTTATTTATTATTGAAATGTTACTATAAAAATAACCATGTTATGTAAAAACGTCGGAACAAGCCGCCCTATATCTTGTGTGACTGAAAAAGTATAACACAAGCCCATGTTTGACTTTCTCCTTGTTGACCATGTCAATATCAACTCTTATGGTTCTCTCTTACTGTTTATAGACTCTTCGGGCATTTCTGTCGATGTTGTATGCCTGCATTCCTTGTATTTTATAAATAAACGGGTTGTGCAAATGGATCAATTATGATATCAGCCTCCTATTACTGATGCATACAGTTTCCTCTGAAATATTTCTTTCTTTTTGGTACATTTTCCTTAACCGCGCTCTCCTAACAAAATATCTGTCAATTTTGAGTATCATGTAACAGTTTTCTGGGGTAGAAAATTTTTACCATAGAAAGATTAATTGAAAATTACGGGTAAGCAACAAGGCAGCACTTTAACAGTCGTACATTTTTGTTTGGAGATATTTGTTGTAGACTACATAATTATATGTTATTTGCAAAATAAAATTAATGGTATTATAAAATTGGCTGTTTTGATTACTTCTTTTCGGTTATTAACAATTTGATTGTTAGTTGTTACGAGTAAAGGATAAAAGTTCCTTATTAGAAGGAAAACTATATTTTAGTAAGTATAAGAAGTATATAGATTCACTCTGATAAAACCCCGTTGCTTTTATTATCATATACATAAGAAAATTATCAATTTCTAATCAGGGTTTTTAATTCTACTTTATAATTTTTGGTCATTCATCTATTTTTTAAAGCTGTAAGTGTATGACTGTTAAATTATGTTTCAGTTAAATTGAGTATTTTTGTTGTATTTTGTTGAAGTTCATTTACAAAAAGAAGTGGTTATCTTTATGTATATGCTTTATATACTTTCCTTGTTTTTCTATTTTAAATAAAAAGATATAACGTCCTATTTCATAAGATTTACAATTTGCAGTTCTATTTTAACTTTATAATGATTTATTTTAAAATTTAAGATTTATTGCACACAATAATTATACACTAAAACATATTGATATATAGCAATAATACTTTAATATACTGTATACTATATGAGCGCTTTAAAAATTTAACTTTGAGTAAAGAATAATATCAACCATAGTGTTAAGCTTCCCTCTCTCTGAAATCATCACATTATATGTTAAGTGTACTTTCTAATATAGTTACCTCTTTGTTATATATTTTATGTTAAAAGTACAATATTCTAAAATATTAAATAGCATACACTGTAATGCACAAACTATGTTGTATATTAGTATCTACTTTATACACCTGATAATATTTGTTCCGTTCACTAAAAGTGGGTGGTGTCTAAATAACAACCCTCTTAATAGTAAATTGGTTACTCTAGTAGACAATCAACTTCCGGGAATTTTTTTTTGGGGAATCAAAAAGATTGCGGAGAAATAAACTTCTATACGGAACTTTTTTACTATTACTTGTGACCACCACAATCTTCCACTTTGTTAAATTGACAGTTTATGAGTTGTGTGCATTTTATACTGACTCAAACACACTGTGCAATTTAGCTAATACTATATTTATATCGTGTATAGTATAATAGGGTCTATAATTATTCAGTTTGACTTTCTTTTATATGCAAATTATTGTATCGATACCATAATATAGAAATAAGTACATTACTTTTCAAATGTAATTCATATATTATGTTAGCTTCATACTGTATATATAAATATTACTAAGTCCACATGATCATAAACGATCATCTGATCAGACGTAATTGACTCTTTAATTATTTCATTAGTTCTTATTTTTAATTTGAAAATTAAATTATCATAAAGAAAAACTTTTAATAACTCATTTGTATGCTTATATATTTGTCATATAAGTACAATGAAATTTTAAATTATGCTGTTCTTCTTATTTGTAAATAAAGAAATATAATAATATTTGAGTATTTATTAAGAAAGAAATAATAATAGATGAAGATAAATTACGACTAACTTATTAGTTATAATAGTAAGATAGTAATAATAGCATTATCAAAATAGATTTGAACTAATATAAGTAACAACTTGTGATAGTTTGGATTGATGCGTTGTAGTGCGTTCTTTTGTCTACAAAATCTTCGCTATGGGATACCATATTTACTACCTATGTATTAAACATAGCTTAGATACGAAATTACTCTGCGACAATTCTATACTAGAATTGATTTCGAAGGCAATAGATCGTTTAGAATTTAAGTGTCTCTAGCCATGAATTTTATATACATATACAGTGAAAAGCATCATCTACATAACAATAATTAATTGTTTGAGAACACTCGGTGAAAAAAGCATAACTGGGCTATGGAAATCGTCCTTAACGACTGCCTGACCTCTCCTTGTTGTAATATGTGCTGTACATTTGTGGTACTTCTAATTGGAACAGTCACAATCATTTATACTATTATATATTTACGCTACGGAATATTTTTCAAATGTTAATTGAGAGTAGGGTGAGGGTAATGTAGTAGCTGTTAAGTAAATAACTTAACGACCATATTATAGATATGGTCCACGCACTAGCTAGAACTCAATTTTACTGAATATTTTCTGTTAGTTAAACTATTAAATGGTAATAATAAGTTAGTATAGTATATATAACGGAGGCATCAAACGACAATTGAGTATGTTTGTCGAGTGCTGTAGTCATGACAGCAAGTCTGTGAGATTCTTACTGTAGTCTCAACTACAATTGAGTTGTTAATGTGCAATCTCAGTGTAAGGTACCACCTCTATAATTGAGATATTTTGCAGTAGAAAAAATGGATTAGCACAGTTAGTAACCAGCCAATACTATACCTATTAGCTATAACCTGTCAGTATTTAAAATGAAGTCTGGTTAACTGAACCGTTTAAAAGTTTATTTAATGCGATTACAAACTGCGTTCTTTAGCTTCTTGATGTATAGTATTAAATGGTAAAATGCAAATATTTGGGTTATAGGTATTATATTTATTAATTTACTAACTAACTAGGTAACTTAAGTACCGGTATCTACATATTAAATGAGAGTATATGATAGACAATTATGAATTATTAATACTCTAAACCAGTCCTCGTTGTCAAATGTTATGACTTTCTGGTTTAATTAACACAACCAATTTAATATATTCCTGCAGATGGTAATTTTCTAGATTTCATTTAGTATATGATTTTGAATGATATTTGACAATATTATCTATTATTGATTACTATTATAAACTTATTATGACATTATTTTAAGCAAGCTATTTCTTCTAATATAGAAAAATATATATTTATATATGTTGGAAATTAACTATACGTGGTGATTACAATGAAACACACACAAACACACACATATAATATATATATATATATGTTTGATTCTGTAAAAATACGATTCATTAAATAAAACATGTTTCAAATACATGTTTTAGCATTTAATATGATTATTTAATTTCTCAATTGAAAACTGTTTCCTAAAGTCTTAATGCACTGTTCTACATAAGACTACTAAGGTATATATAATATGTCATAATTTGTTGCATTATACTACTATTGAAATTGAAATTGATGATAGAATTATGATGTTGACTATTGATCATAGAAATTGATAAATACATATTCATATCTATATAAAGTAAAATAAAATAAATACACAGCTTTCGTACGTTTTTGTTTAGAACGATTTTCAAATATACCTTTCATAATATAAATAGTAGCATTTATATATTTCAATAATATAGCTGTTGAATATTACTGAATATCAAAGTTATTTTAGAACGGATCTAAATTAAAAGCGACAATTTAGAAAATATAATATATGTCTATGTAATATAATATAATCAAAATAATGTGATATAATACGCTTAATAACGTAGTATCACATTGTTGTATATTTATCATCAATAAACTTACCGTACAAAGATAATTTGAAATATAGTACATATTATGTACTATTCACAAAACCAGAATATAGATTACATACTTCAAATTTGCTATAGTTTGACTTAGTTACTATAACGGAATAGATCTTTCAATGAATCTCTACATTTTTTTAAAATTAAACAATCTGAAGTTTTAAAATTTAAGTTAAATGTATGAAGAAAAAAATCAAAGATACGAGTATGTGAAGTGTATAATATATTTTGAAATTGTTTTGCGGTATTATTTTTAAACGAATAATTTTTTCCAACTCTTTTCTCAAGAGATGTTATTTCCTCAACAAAGTGGAACACAAGTATAGTTTAATTAGTTCTTATTAAAGTAGTAATATTTATGTTTACAGTTTTTATTTCACTAAAAAGATCTATTCATTTCTATTGCATACCAATGTTCAATCTAAATATTTTAGAAACTGAATGGTAAATATTCAAATCTATTAGACTTATTATAACCGGTATATAATTATTTTTTCTATGCGGAAATAGGCTAATATAAATCCATATAATTTTATTAATGGTAGCAATAATTTCTGTTTAATCTTTAAAACATAGCAATTATACTGCATTTTAGCAAATTTCCGCATATATACGGAACAAACGGAATTTCAAATATTATTTTGTCGGAAAATGTAAAATACTACTAATATACATACTTGTTCTATGATACCACAATATTTGTTTTACTCTGAGATTACAACTAAGAGATTTAATAATGTGCATCGGGAAATTTTCTTAATCTATTGATTAAATTTTACTTTTCTCCATTTACTTCTCACAGATAATGGACCTCTTAATTTTCTTTATCCTAATAGATGACTTATTTTCCAATCATTTCTATAGACACCTATCCAGTAGGCATAAATATTTCATGATAATAGTATATTACTAGTTAGAAACAATGTGAGGATTATATTATGAATTAATTAAACATTTCTTTACAAGTCTGTCCATGGGGTGCGTATATTATACTAGGTAACTCCGTAACCATGTCATGAAAAAATAATTAAGCCCCCCTCCAAATAAAAGAATACTGTCGCAATTACCAACCCGTACATAAATTTATAATACAGATAACGAGTATGTACTGATCGTTAACATAGAATATGGTGTCGTAATATATTCTTACCCCCTCTATTATATACGTAATCATTTGTGTCTTGGAAACGCAAGTTTCAATGCAACTCTTTTGTATTGAGAATATAATTTTAAAATGTCCTAAATATAATATCAATTTAAAGATAACTTTATAAAAAATGTATAATAACACTGTTTTTAGTATTCTAAGTTAATTATAATTCAATTTTATATATTTCTTTATTTTATAAACGCAATATTTACTATATGTTCAAAATTATAAAAAAATATTTCTTCTTTTTTACTCTAAATCGTTTTACTTTTTCAAAAACCATAAAACTACTAAACAAAGTTTAATTATAAATTTTAATTTTTTTTACTATAACTTTTACATTGTTTATAATCCAGATATTTTGAATTTTAAATAAAAATTTAATAAAAACAAATATTGTAATTGGCTTATACCAACAAAGATATTATGTACAAAGTCTACAGAATGTATGAAATTCGCGTCAAATTGTAATATAATTTGAATATTATGAAAAGTGGGTATATTCTCATGATCTATTAGAGCTAATACTTTTTAATTGTGATATTTGTATAGCATATAAATCATTAAATTATTTTAGAATTACAATTAAGTACAGCAAGTATGGAATGATTTTGCATTATTATAAGTTTAGCAGTAGATATTTATTGCGCACCTCGTATTTATAGAAAATGTCTAATTTATTGATGTAAATTCTTAATATACCTTTCTTTTTCCCATAAGGTTATCAACGCTTCACGAAAGTCAGCACCACAGTTCTCTTTTGGCATTCGTCACAGTCAATACAAGGGCGAGTTTATCACTGCTGCTGATAGTTGTTAAGTTGTGGCTTTCGCGACATTTCACTGCGATTCAACTGGGAACTACCTACAATTTCGATAATATTAATATAATATTTGTCGCATTAAGATTAACTATTCATAAAATGCATACACTGGCTAACGCTGGTACCAATTTAAAAGAATAAATTAATTTTTTAAGCGAATCAAGCTACAATCTCTAAACCAAAGTGTCCAACATACATATTATCTATAAAAACTGCATCTATTCATACTATCTACATATCTATTACATATTAATCCTTTGACGTATAGGAAAGGAGTCAGTATTTGGTATAAATATTGATTTTCACATAACCAAGTGTTATTTTTTCTAAATTTGTTTATTTTTGTATGTATTCCAATTTGTTCGAGTACTGTATAACTATACTACTTATGATTAATATACTGGTATTTCTATCTTTATAAATCCCGTCTTTTTCTCCCTTCCCTCCAATGATAATTATGATATTTTTTTTATTACTCTAGATTTCGTCCTTTTCCTTTTTGGTGTATTGTTATTTCGAGGCATTCACTTTATAACACGAATGATTTTATACTTTCGTACACTACACTCTAAGAAAAACTGTACATGTCAAGTAATTTTAATTTAGATTTGTCCGCTTTCTGACTTCTTTTATATAATATTAAACGTACTAATGTGATATAATTATCTACCACCAGTATAGCTTTTGTGATACATACATAATCCTTTTAAGTTAATTATTTTAGAATTGAAAGTGTGTTATATAACACTTCAAATATATATTTATCCTTGCACATATAATATGTACGCTTCTTTCTTCCTTTCCAAAATTGTATACTTTAATAAACATTTAATAAATTTCTTTGATAAAAACTGATATTTTTTTACTAACTGGCTATAGACTCAGAAGAACTCATAGAAAATTGAAAACTAGACATACTTATATGTTTACATTCTACATTTAACTTTTCCGCCACATTGAGATCCATATAGCTATCTACCTAAGAGTGAAATCTAATACTATCACTTTGACGGCAACAAATTATGAATTCATTTCTGAAATAAATTCTTATTGATATCATGAAATTCTAAATATTTAATAAAAAATAAAACTAAAATTACTGCAAATATCTTATTGGTTTTATTATTATATTAGTTTTTAAATATGCTACACAAAGCAAACATCAATTGTATCTCTTCTAAATAAGTGTTTACACTTCTTTTATTTTGTAAGTAATAAGTAAAACTTTTACTAGTGATTTAAAAGTTAGATTGTATGATTTAAGCAACATTTAACCTAAAAAATTATAATATATCTTTAATAAAAATAGTTCAATTTTAACACAAAGAAAATTAATAAAATGTGTATAATCAGAGCCGTAACATTTAGAAGTATAAAGTTATATATAAATTTCAAAAAATAAATAAAAATTAAATACTTTATATACATGGTGATCGATCAACAAAAATGATCTGAATTGTGTCTCAATCATAAGTTCTCAATTGTGATAAACACATATTTACAAATAAAATTGATATAGAAAGGTACATAAAAAGATATATAAGTTACAAAATTTCATCATGCGTAAAAAAGCAGTAAAATTTACCAAAAGAAAACAATATTTATCTATAAAATTATGAATAATGTACTTTAAGAATAAATATAAATACTCTATCTAAAAATTGATATTAAAAACACTTAATAAGAAAAGAAGTTAATGCATGCTATATGAATGTTACATTTTTTTCTATGAATAGGTAGAAAATTCAATTTTTTATAAGAACTGTAAGGAAAATTATTATATTTTATTTATAAATAATTTTTTCTTTTTCGTACACTTTTTTAAATATTTCTATGAAAAAATTTTGACTTATGAGAAAAAGACTTTTCTCGAAATATTAACGTTTTATCAGAAAATATGTTTTCTGGATAAAATTAATATTTTTAGACGAATAGTTCTAGGAATTTTGCATCAATAAAAATAACCATAGAATAAAGAAAGAACTTTGTGAAACTCTGTGTACCTACCTGTATTTACTCTTTGAGTATAAAAACCACAATTTTCAATCGAGGACTATTATAACAGCCATAGAAATCTAAATTAAAAGGATATATGCTATGTAAAAATTCAATTTGTTATGATCAAAGAAGAAAATCTCAAGTACAGGCATATTTTCTGAATATTAACAAACCAGATATTCATTTTTAAATTATTGAGGCATTAAATTTACCTTGCGGAGACATTTTTTCTATTTATTAAAGACTACTACACTAAGTATCACTTTAACTATATTATTGAAAATTTGAAATAGTTCCATGAGTTTTGCAATTTGTAAAATACATGATGTGAGTTATTCATTATTAATATTAATGTAATGTACCTGTGAAAAATCTATTATATTAAATATATATTGTAACTACTTTAATATTGTATATCGAAATTTTAATTTATATTTATTAGTAAATATTTTACACCTACAAGCAATACAACTGCTTAAATGATTTAATCTGATTAATATAAATTTTTTAAGTGCCTTAAAGAATATTTTTGATGCATATTCCGGATACGTGACAATGACAAAATTTCAATATAAGATTAGTTTAAGTGTGAATTACATAGAATAGAGACATGAAAGGTAGTATTATATGTAAGAAATTAAAGGATATGAGTAAGATTATTATATGTATTATACATGGACATCTAGAAGCATAGAAGTAGCTTATCTTGAAGTCTGGTATTTGCGAAGAAAGGCTGAATGTTAGGTTTGAATATGTTACAATTATGAAAGTTAAAGTTTCATACTACTTACCAGTATAGTGCAGAAAAAGAGATTTAATGATACATTTTATTAATGAAAATAAATGACTCTTTGGTATTGGGTACAAGAGGACCTGTCTCTTAATGCACATGGATTTCATAATCCGTAGTTTCCTGTTGTTGTTTTCACGTGTAAGAATGGAGACCTGGAACATCGGACCTGAGCAAATGAGTAGGTGGGCATGCATGGTACAGTTGCGGCATGTGAGGTGCTCCTTGATCCGAAGGTGTAGTACGCGTGATACTACCGAACAAAATAGCACTTATTTTCATTTGCCGGTTTACATTTAAACAAAAGCAAAAACCAATATACGCTGATGTCTCCGGGAGTGACAACTCTGAGATTCTTTACTCTATGCTAATAAGGAAATCTATAGGTATATCGGAAATTAATACTGGTCAATTTGTGTATGAAATTATTGTAGGTCTATTTTTTATATCTAATAATAAAATCGTGTGAATTATAAATGTATAAAATCTATTTCTATATGGTCCAGCTATAATAAATACTATAATCTTCTCCATTAATATACCTACTATGCGAAATTTTAATTTATTTAAAGAATTCCAATTTGTGTAGTTAGTCATCAATACACAGTAAAATAGACAATCAATATAATTATGCTCACCTTAGAGTAATTAAACATAGATTTTTACTCACTTATTAAAGACATCCGAAACGTCGTGACTTTTAACTTTTTTACATACCCAATAAAGTGTTTTTACACATGCGTTTTTCATATGCATCGTGTTGAACATACAATATATATCTTTGCCAGTGGAAAATCATTCTATTTAAATGAAGTTTTAATAAAGGGTACAGATAAAAATAAGAATAGTATTTCGAGGAGTACGTAATATTATGTACATCTCCTAGTATTATTTTTATCATTTTAAGATTTATAGAGATTTTAAAGATTTTAATATTTCATAAGAATCTATTATTTAGGGCCACCAATGTTTAAATATGATAAAACCTACAAAGTATGTATTCTATCAATATAATTATAAAATGCAAATATAACTCTCTGATATAACCAAAGAATACCTATATGACATTCATGGGATATAATCACTCACCTATATGAAAAATATTATAGTCGAAATGATACAAATAAATTTAAATTCATTTGCAGTTAAAATGTTACACTAATATTATACCTACTTTATGGAAGTAACAAGACTAGACAATACAGCAAAAGTATTTTTATACATTAAAATACTATTTGATTATATCAATTTAAAAGGCTTCGACATAAAAATGAACTAGCCGATGATACACTAAAATTAGCCTTACAAGATGCTTGTAATTTCAAAATATAATAAAATGTTTTTTAAATGTGAATATAGAAGTAATTTGTAATATAAATTAAAGCATAGCCACTACTTCTGAACATAAATATTAAATAAATAGGGCATTTTTTTATTCAGGGAAATGCTTGAAATTCGAGGAATCTCTTGAAGTATTTTAAGTTACTATTTTTTCAAAGAACGTTCAAAAATTGCGAGGATTTCATCGAAATCCTATGTACTTTCAAGGGAATGTTTAAAAATAAAACAACGACATTGATCTGCATGACGTTCAAGGAAATGCTTGAGGAGTTCTTTGATTAAGCATTCCTAGAGTTAAAGAAATTCCTTTAAATTTTACTAACTTGCATGCACCATTAAATAATTTAAAAATATGACTTTTGTTAAAAACACTGTGTTTAATTATGTAAAGCTTAAGGCAAAACTTCTAGTGTTTTCTGTTTTTGGTTTTGTTTATTTGTTGTTTTTTTCTCTTGTTTGTTTGTTTCTTTTGTTTGTTCTCTCTTTTGTCTGTTCCTCAATATTCCAGAGTGCCGTCACAAAGGCTTTACTCTGAATATTTCCTTCGTTTCGTTGCGTTTCGTTTCTAGTAATAATAATATATATACAACTAAGTCTAATTACTACCAGTGCCGAAAGAACTCTATAGACAATAGAAAATATATAAATAAATAAGATTCAAAGTACTGCCGAAAATACTTTATTTGTTAAAATATATACAGATTAAAGTTATAATCACTGATATAATACTTGTAGTCTTTGATACTTGTACCATACCTACTCGTAAGTAGAATATTATAAATACAGTAATATAATAATATATAATAATAAAATAAACACTTCCTTAATAAAATAAACTGTCAATATACAGATAACATATTTACTTAATAAGATGTACTTAATAAGATAAAAATATTACAGGAATACAAACGTTCAATAAAATTAAGATAAGATAAGTTCACAAATTGGGATCGTTATATAGCGGCTACAACATACGGTACACGTCGTACATGAAACGTACGTTCTCACTACACTCTTACATAAATTACGGAAATTACGATATACAACTTACATACGGTAACTTATAAAGTTCGGCAACAAAAAATACTGTAATAACTAAATGATAGGAACACATATATAGGAGCTTAAAATCTGAACTATAGGTATATACACGTCTCAGAGCCTAAACATAGGTTAATATTGAGGTTAACTACATACATGAAATGTCTAAGAGCCTAAATAAGACATATACACAGGCATACTGAAATTAATGAATGAAAACTTGCGGCAGTAAAAGCTGTTATTAATTATTATTATTAAGAATAATTTCATTGATTAATGACTGAGACTTTTGTTATTTAAATAACTTAAAAAAAATTATTATATTCTAATTTTTATGATGCGATATTTGCTTCACAAATTCAATAAAAAATACTCCTGGTAAATAATGTACCCATACCAAAAATAAACGATGCCCATTTTTTAGAAATAGACAAATTGCATTCCTTTGTACGGGTTCATTGAGAGTAGTAGGGGAGGAGGAAATTAATGAATGAAATTAATTAATTAATGAAAACTTGCGGCAGTAAAAGCTGTCGCACAAAAATACTAATAGAGATATTTACAATCATATTATACATACATAAAACAGCTAAACAATTTCTGGAACTACAGAATAAAGTCTAATATATACATACAATATTGTCCAGAAGAAGAATATAAACATAAATAGACAAGAGATAATATGCGGCAATAGTAGAAAAGCTATTTCAAGTATAATACAATGATATTTACAGTTATATACACAAAGATCACATCACGAACATACATACATATGTATATATATATACATGGAACAGTCACTACAACATTCAAATATGTACATCAAACACAAACAAAGTACAAACATAGAAATATTTAAATATATAAATATGCGATTATACTGTCGCCAATGACACAACACATACCTATTATATACAAAATATACAGGGTGTTCTCGCATCATAGATTATGTACATCATAGAGTAAAGATGTATAGATGTACTCTATGATGTACATGTTCAAGATAAATAAACCCGAAGCATTACAAATAAACAAAAATAACACTGGGAAATTTAAAATAAATCAACCTTCTGGAGATTTAGAAATAGCTTGGATTAAAAATGAATTCACTGCTAGACTCTATTTTAACATACAACAAGTCAACCGAATTAACGTTCTACAAAATATTACGAGTTCCAGAAACAGCATCTGTGGGTATATCCTTCTCTAGAAATGTGCAACAGAATAATTTCCTAAATCTTAGAAGTATAACTATAATGTTAGTTGGCTATCATTTACATTGCCATTGGCGCTCAAAATGATTTTTTTTCCAAAAATAAATAACTAGCAACATTTTTATGATTCCAAAATTGGCAGCCATGTATCTACTATAAAAAGGAGGAAAACTTAGCCACACAGAATTCATTTAAAAGTTATTTAAATCAATATTGACAATAACATACTATTAATATTACTAACATATATCAGGATATTATCACCAAGTGCTAACAAACAAAATGCACTTATCTTAATAGTTAATATAAACTTTTAAAATAGTTTCTATATACTTTTCTAAAAGTGATCAATTTTGATAAAAAATTGTTTATTATTTTTCTTATTAATCTAAATAAAAATGACCACATAGCATCACAAAAATGAAAGCCAAGAAATTAGCTCCTCAAAAGAAAAATGTTGAAATGATAGGAAGTGCAGCCATTAAAGATTTTGATATAAAAGGATTCCAAGATTTAAAAAAACAAAAATTATAATGATGATATATAGTACAGCCATTTAATAAATGAACCCTTTGGTGCTGAGGACATAAGTCATAAGGCATACACAAATCAGAAGCTATGCCTATAGTGAAATATCAGTGGGACTAAATGATATTTTTGCAAATTGGAAACATGAAATATTATGAGTTTGACTAAAAAATATTTTGCAAATTGGAAGCTTAGTGGATTAATAATCCACTAAGCTTCCAATTTGCAAAATATTTTTTAGTCCAATGAATAATCCGATTATTCATTGGACTAAAAAATATTTTTGCAATAATCAAATTAAACTTATCAAAATATAAAATTGATTATAAAATATTTTTCTAAATTAGAAGCTTAGTAAATTATCAGTTGGACTAAAAATATTTTTGTGATATTTGGATTAAGCTTAGCAAAATATCAATTGGATTAAAAAAAATTTTTGTGAATTGGAATACAGTTTGACTAAAAAATATTTTTACA
>JAYRBW010071228.1:0-26534 GCA_036023295.1 Invenusta paracnida | reverse complement strand
GGATAGGTATATGAGTGTTTATCAAGTATATTGCATATAATACATCATATATCCATATTATTCTTAAAGAAAAGTAATGGGTTAGTGCTTATATATTTTTTAAATTGAAGAAAACACGTTTTTTCACTTTGTCCGGATACCCATGGCCACGGCTGTACATATTCTTAAGAGAATGAAACTTTAAATTATTATGGTGCTATTTGTATATATAAAGTATGTTACAATATATGTAATAAGTACTGCATAAGTCATAACAGTTTTTAATTGTTTCAAACAATTAGAAAATTAATCAATTATATAAAAATAAATCTTGAAAATTGGAATATTAAATCAAACCTGCTTTCCTCCCTGGGGTTGATCACTGGCTTCTTTTCCCAAATAAAGATAGCTTTCTTCACCCTTAATCCAACAGTACAAGGATCACTCATAAGGATAGATGTATCAAAGTTGGCATTACATGTCAGTCAGTGCTTGAATATAGAACTGTTAACATTAGAGTAGTATTCTTTAACTCAGGTATGGAGTTGATAGATAGAACTATCTATATAGATATTCCTGCATTTCACAAACTTGAGCTGGTAGACAATTCTGGTCCAATGACAGATTATTGACTTTGCAGTTAGATTAAAAGCAAAGATATGGGACAGATTTCTTAAGAGTGTGGTGATAGATGTTTGTACGATGGTAGATTCTCACAGGTAGCCCAAATGTCTTGAATAGGCATATATGTCTTTGGTCTACAGTGTCACTGACGAATGGACATCTGAGATATGGTAGGTTTTCAGCTTGTTGCTTATTATTGGGTCTGCATTGTGCCTTATTTAAAATATAGTCTGGGAAGTCATTGGCTCTTAAAATTTCCTGAAACAGTCAATGTTCACTGCTTTGTCTGCATCATAGGTTCATCTTTGGCTAATACATTTGGCCTTGTTGCTTACTGCATTGATTTTAGTCAACATAGGGAGGTCTGATTTGAAGTTTATGAATAAACTGCTATGGTCTGTTTTCTTATAAAAATTGAAGGAGCAAACACCATCAGTCTCCATCTTCACCAAGAAATTGAGGAGGCTGAGATAGTTTTCACTGTCAGGGTGCTCAATTTTGAATACTAATGCCAGGGTGTTGGGAATTCATGGCTTTGAAGAACGTTGATGCTTCATGGTGGTTTGTGGCAAGGGCAAACATATCATCAACATACCTCCTATAGATCCCTAGGCTGCTGATGCTGACAACAGGCTTTGAATGATGTCTATAAAGATTATTGCAAGAATTCTGGACAAACTTGAGCCCATAGCTAATCCAGAGATTTGTTTGTAGGATATTGCATTAAAGGAGAAGAAAGTGTTATCAAGGACACTTTTCATTAATATTCTTAGATGGTGGATTCTCAGATATCTGAAGGAGAAATTACTGGCTAGAAGTCTATTGCATACTATGTTGATATGGCATCATCATGGATGTGTATAATGCTATGACATCAAGGCTAAATGGGTAGTTATGCAAACTGGTTGTGTTTGGGTCAAGATGTTTGATCTCATTTATCTGATTCCAGCTGCTTTCAAGGTAGTCAGGTATTGTTCCTAAAAGTATTTAATATGCTATTTCTCAAAAGCTTTCTCAGATGTACCCCTGGGCCTGGTGAAGCTGTCTTACAGTGAATATTTGTGTTAAATATAAGATCTATTTTGCAGCTCCAACTTATTTCTGTTTTTCTTAATTACTATGCTGCCAAGGGATATACACACATTTCTACTATTATGCTTAATAAATACAGAAAGTATTACCTGGTACTTCAAATTTAGGTAATAATAAAATAAACAAATTAGATTACTTAAATAAAGTACATATTGTTGCATTTTCCTCTTCATATAGGAGGAACATATTTAAATATTTATGTACAAGTCATTATTTATCATCATTTAACTATACACTGATAGTTTAATTAATATAATCTTTCATCCATTTAAGAGTAAACTGGTATCTTGAGGAATGTCTGATCTCTGATTTATCATTGACTCCTTCTTTCATAAGAAGATAAAGTGTTTCCAGAGGTATTTCTGAAATATTCTCCATCAGAAGATCAACATTTTCAGAATTTTGAATATCTGGATGATTATGTCTATAAGTATCCTCTTCAACTTCATAACTGGGGGGACCAGCATAATCTGTGCATATCTCTAGATACCACTCTTTGTACCCTGGTAGTCTCATATAGATATTATTTTCCAGATTTATTGGTAGTAATTTTTGTTGCCCAGATTTCTATCTTATTATTGCCCTGTTTTCAGCTTCAATGGAATGTTATAGCAACAATAAATTTGTAGCTATTAGCAATAATGTCTAACATCAACATCCAAAGAAACATACTGGACTCATTCAAATGCCTTTTATTGGTGTATTAGGCCAATCAAGTAAGGCCAAAAACTCAGATTGCCCTGCTTTTTTTACTTTTGGTGAATAAATGCTTGACAGTTTTTACAGTATTTTCTGGTTAACAATTGGATTGGGGATAGAGAGAGTAATGTTATATTATGGTCAAAATTCCATAATCCCACAGTTTTTCAGAATCATAATGAATAATAAATTGGCAGGTTCAAATTTAAAGGAAAGACATTCGATCTTCATTGTCTTTATTGTTCAATTCTGGTCTAACAGGCATTGAATCAAAAATAAGTTGAACATAACACAATTTTTAATACATTTTTATATATTTTGTATATAAAAATCATATAATGAATAATCAATTGTATTCTTGTGAATATTTAATTTGAATGTAAATATTCCAATATAAGCACATATTTCTACTATTAAAACAACATTAAAAATAAATATATTGTGTTTCTAATAAAGAATTGAAATAATTATACTCTGATAAATCGCTTAACCCTATTGGTTGTAATAAGCAATAAACATTCCATTTGTTGCATAAACATTATTCACAGCCTATTGTGAGAATATGATTAAATTTTTTGTTAGGCAGATTTCTTTGATACTGTCTATTACATTGATATCCATAAAAGAAAAAATGGCTAGGCATATATATAGAGATGGTTTAGGTGTGAAGGGTCATATGTATTGTAGGATGGTATGTCATGTATTGCATGCAAAGTGACTTTCTTTGAATGGAGAAGGAAGTGATCAGTCAGTGCAGTAATCATGGTGTCTGAAAAGTGAAGCACCAAAGGCGAAATGTAGATATTTTTGTACACATTGAAAATGGTAAATAAGGAATCTTTACTTGGTATACCTGAAAATTAAAGTAACCCTACAAGGCAAAGTCGAGTGGGTTATGGTATGGTAACCTTGGAGCATAGTGCACTCTCTCTGTGTCCGATCCACCTATTCTGAAAGTTTTAATTAAACCATTTTCGCACAGCTGTTGCAAGTATTCTGTGCTAGAGCACCATGTTACATGAAGCAATCTGTTGTTCGTTCACTGAATAGAGGCAGGTCATAAGCTTGATTTAAGATTCAAACTCTACAAAAACAATTTCTTTTAGATTTGAGCTACTGTTTCACATTTCTAAACCTTTCTATGCATATTTGTTAGACATTGCTTTGGTCTAAAACAATATTTCATGTAATCAATATTTTAACTATTTCTATATTATAATAGGAGTACACATTGTAAAACAGATGAACTAAAAAAATGCAAATATGGAAATCTGAGATAAGATATAAAATGGTAGCATTTGATAAAATATAAATATCCATTTTATGAATAAGGAGTATTGTTTAATGTTTTAAAATGTTTAAAGTTTTAAATTGTGTACCTTTATTTAAGTAAAAATTCCTAATGGTTTATTATTGTATAATATAATTATAACACTTCTACCTTAGTTAAATATTTTCAACCAATAGAATTTGTTATTAGCATTTAAACATAAAAGCTAGAATTAAAAAGCAACTATACTGGATTCACCTCAATTATCTATGTATGATCTGTCTGAATCTGTAATAACAATTAATGCACTTGCAATGTTGTTCATTGCAAACTTACAAAAATCAATATGTTTATCGAGAATGTTGAGGAATTATGCATTTAACCATGACATGACCAAGTAAATATGTCTTAATGCAGATTTTTTACAAACATACAGGGGATTTGAATATATTTGTGATATCTGGAATATAATATTTGTTGTGTAGTTATTTTACTTAGGGCTAAATCAATTTAAAGAAGTAAAATCATTCAAGATACTTTTGTCTCCAGACCACATGCATTGTATTTGATACAGTATGTTAAAAATAGTAGAATTAATTATATGATATTTAATCCATTAATCTTGTTGCTCGTTTATAAGCTATTTCACAGTTTTACCCAATTAAAGGATATAAACTAGTAACAAGTAGAAATATTAAAATGTCTGTTACTTCTAAAGGTTTACAATTGCTGTATGTTTTGTTGTTAAATACAATTGAATAGTATTTCAAATATCTCAAATCTCATGTACTAACAGTTTCTTAACTTACATGTTTTACATACAAATCTTATTTTTACTGACTTTTATGTAGTATATAAATAAATTACTATTATTAAACGTTTATATTTCCATAATTTTGCTACTCTTGAAGTATAAATAAAAAAACTCACAGACAGATAAATATAAAATTATTTGATATTTTTTAAATAAGTGACTTATTGTGTTTAACAAATATTTATATATAAAACAGATAAGATAATGATATAATCAAATGAAATTTAAACAAAGTATTGTACAGTGAAATTTAAAGCAAAACGTATGCTTTGTGATAAAAATTACAAAAAGTTTGCACAGCTCCTTCGCACTTATTAATACATTTATAGTTTGGCTAATAAGCGAGGATTGTTCGTGTCGATTATGTTAAAAATGAAAATTAGTATGTTTTGTCATTTTTATGCGGATCTGGTTCATTGCACATGATGTATTAGTTGGGTTATATTCGTTTTGAATGGATTAATTCATCCACCTTTTATTCTTCAGTTTCACGTGCGACCATATTATTTAAGAGAGAGAGAGGGGAATTGTTCAACTCATTCATCTTCAATCGATTGATATATCGAAAGCGAATTGAGATCAAAAAGCAATGTCTCGCTTTCTCAAATCGCAGCAACCCCAGGCCGCTCCAGCTGGCTTTCAACGTGACCTCTCAGCCACACTCGACTCACGCAGGTCCAAGGGCCTCTCCTTTGGCCTCTCAGATTCTGACGATGACGGGGGTGCCGATGACACCCAGACGGACTCCATTTTCGGTGCCACAACGAACAAGTTCCTCAAGAAGAAGCCGGTAGCCACAACGCCAGCTGAGGCCATCAAGAAGCCGGAGGAACCGGTGAACCGGGAACTCACAGCTGAGGAGGAGGTCTTTGGTAGGTCGGGAGTTGAGAAGTCTCGTCAACGGGAGGAGAAGGTCAAGAAGGCCAACTTCACTCCGCCCAACTATCGAAAGGTGACTTTCGATCAGGAAAACGGTGAGTATAGGTAGTCTGCGTATAATAGGACACCATGCATAAATGGGAAATGGATTCTTTGATGCAATCATGGCAATATAGGAGATTGAATTCTAAGATAATTACGAACTAAATGTTAGTTAAATCAACAATTTTGTTTTAGGGGTCGGGATTCGATTTTGTTTGTCTTTTTAGAATGTGGGTAGTGAATAAACTTCATTGTAAATGTTAATATTAATTAAAATGTCATTATTATTTACCTAGTCCATAGGTGACGAGGTAGCTCGTATAGAATAGCAGGCTAATACAGTCAAACCCCGGTTTGATGCCCCCCGATTATTGGCCAACTCTGTTTCATCGCCACATTTTTGTGGAACAAATTTCCTTGTATGCATTTTAATATAATTTAACCGCCAACCCCGCATTTCGCCATCCGCCAATCAAATTTGAGAACAAAAGTACAATTTTTGTATTATAACTTATTATTATTATTTTTCGGTATATCCGCCAGCCTGCCTCTTTTTCTAGCACAACAATAAATATTTGTGTCTGTATACTGTAAATTGTAAACGAATATGCACAATATATATTATATATGTAGTACCTACTAAACATTTCATAATTTAAAACATTAACATCGATAATTAAATTGTAAATAAATATAATATGTGAAGTAAACATAAATAAATTGTATTTATCCAGTATACATACATACATAAATTTCACACTTAAAATAGAACTCCCGATTATCCACCAACTTTTCACTGGAACCAAGGCTTGGCATAAAACCGGGGTTTGACTGTAATATGTTTCTAAATTTTGTATTTAAATTTCTATTAGGTTATTGTTGTGTTGTTAATTATTTAATGTAGATTAAATCTCGATTATGTATATGGATATATATATATATATATAGTTATACACATTATTATACAATTTTTTTATTATTTGATTTCAAATATTCGTTATTTTAAAGGTATTCTTTTAGGATAAATTTAATTGAAACTTCTGCCACGACTTTATTATATTGTGTAAACTAATTTCATTGTTTTAGTTGGCAAAAACCTGTACATACGTGGATCATAGTATTTGATATATATGCACATATTTATGTATTACTCGTGGTAGAAATTGTTTTATAAATATATATTTTGTTTTAATCAGACGAGGAGCCAGGAGAAAGAGATCCAATGAACATGACAATGCGACCATCAAATTCGTGAGTGTATATAAACATATATTTACAAGTACAGAGTCTTATTCAAAATAATGCCGATAGTAAATATCTACGATTACTCCATAAAATTTGATCCATGTCACGCTTTTCTGATTATTTCAATAACGCCTGGGCCTTCAGTTCTTCAGTGAAAAAAATAAAAGTTTCCTTTCAACTTCTTTTAATAATAGAAATTCTGAGATCTCCACGAAGTCTTCCGAAGCATCACGTCAGGAAGTTCTGGATGCGGCAGAACGACGACGAAAGTCTCTTCACTCGGAAGACTCGTTCGGTCAGATTCGCAAGTCGCCTCGTGATAAGTCGGACGAGGAGATAGCCGAGAAGAAACCGTTGAAGGGACGTGGCGGCAGAATCACCTCAGCGAAGGGCAAGAAAGAGGCGGACACGCCAGCAGCTCCGGCACCGTTGACAGAGACCAACGGCATCGCTGTCCCAAAGCGCCGGAGCACACTACTGGACTTTCTGGGTGATGATGACGTCACTGAGAAGCGCAAGCCAATAGCGGTTGAGGAGGAGTCGAAGCAGAGTTCGGGTCGATTGAAGCGGACGCCGTCATCAGGTTGGTTGCTACTGGTTATTATCGTTGGCTGCTCTCAGAAATGTTTATATAAATAGTATTTCATTTTTGGTGTAAGTTAGCTAACTTTTTTCACCGAAAAAAGTAATACCGTTGCATAAAAATATTATATTTCACATTAAAATATGTTATAATTTTTATGCTACTTGATTACACTTTAAATAGTATAGCACTTAATACAATATAGTACTAAAGTAATATTTAATACATATAGTAATACAATTATGTAATTCGTTACTTTATGATATCCACTAAATAAATTATATTTTATTCATTTGTTTATAATTTTAATAATTGGATTTTGATTATTTAATAGCACATAATAACAAGGTATATACCTAAAGCACTAGCTTCGTCCTATTAATATGGATTACTAGGAGTTCGGGGAGAGCTAGATTAAGAATGTACTCTTAAATTCAAACGAGTTGTATTCTAATTTCTGCTTAAACTCCTGGATTGCAGGTCGCAAAGACAAAAAGAGCCCGCAACAATCACTAGACTCCCTTTTCGCAAGTGAAGTAGCACCACCATCTGCCACAGGAGACGACGAGAAGATAACAACTGGCGCCCCGGTGGCTCGAACTAGACGCCAACGCCGCCAATCCGGTGACGACGACAGTAAGGACCAGGGCCAGTGGCGCAAGTCCCCGCGCGATGGAGTCTCGCCGACTACCGGCATTAATGGCGGCAGGGAATTTGGTCGGCGAAAACCAAACCGAGACGGTGGCCGGAGTCTCGACCGCGTCGGTAGTCCTGATAAACAGGACCGGCAGCAGCGGGAGACATCACCCGATGTGGAATTACCGGGGAACTCTGCGCCAAATAAGGACTTGTCAGCGACCCCAAGGAAGCGACGGGAACTGCGCAGTGGGGATCACGAGACAACGGGTCATGGTGGCTTCGGTGGTGGCTGTGAGTTGCTAAGACTAAAATGTGTCCACATATTATTATATATTTTGTGTGGGCAACTAAGATTGGCGTTAAACTGCCCCCCCCCCTCCTTTTCCGTATCACTATAGTGTCGAGTTCGACCAGTCTGCCCACTCTCAGACGCGGTGAACGACTTGAGGCACCGAGTGAGTCGTCCTG
The DNA here is from genome assembly GCA_036023295.1 of Invenusta paracnida. Lineage (NCBI taxonomy): Eukaryota > Metazoa > Platyhelminthes > Proseriata > Coelogynoporidae > Invenusta > Invenusta paracnida. The sequence continues at coordinate 18,200 of JAYRBW010071228.1, read as the reverse complement.
GTGCGAGGAAACGGAGAAGGACCCGGCAACTGTTCGAAAGGAGGCGGCCAAGCGCCGATTGGAGGAGAAAAGACGACAGTAAGTCATCACCCAGTTTTCTGCTCCATCCATAATTTACTAATTTAAATCAGAAAATGTAGGCGCTTAATTTTTTAACAAAATGAACTTTTTTTATTTATTGTTTATTTTATTAATTTTTATGCTTGTGTTTTTTATTTTATTTTTTGGTAAATATTTACTTTTTTACACGAACTAAATTTTTTAAATTATTTATAAATAAAACAAAATTAAAAATTTATACTACTATTGCTATCCTTTAGTAATATAAAGACTTATTGAAAAAAATTATAAATATATTTATATTTTAAGTATTCAGTTTTGCTTTTTATGTGTACCTATATTGGAATACTTCCTTTTACTAAAATCAAATTCCATTATTTCACTGAAAACTTTCATAAATTACATATGTGTATGAGTTGTGGTATCTTTGCTACTGGTACCAATGCATAAAATACATCATTGTAGATAAATATGCACAATATAATATTATGTATCTGTAACGCAGATAAAAAATCAGATGAACATATTAGATTTTTCACATGAATGTGATTTATTTTCACTATAGTGGGAATTAGTTATTCTGTCATAGCATAAGTTATGCCAATTTTGTGGATTTCAACAGTTGTATTTCGGTGTAAATGTTTGATTATATATTGGAAATTTAACAATTTTTATAGAAATGAGAACTTCAATATATTCAACATTTTCCTCTTTACCTTGGAATTATGAGATATTCTCTAAATCAGTATAACTTTCTTACTAAGGTGTAGTTTTTATGTCACTTTTAGCATAATTATTAGTATTATTAATATATAGTATGATACTGCTTAATCTACTGTTCTTACTGAAATTCCGAAAAACATTTAGAGACAAATGTTTTTACCGATAAAACGGTATTCAGTTCTTGTTATTAAAAAAAGATTGACAAAATAACACCTTTCATCTAAGTTGCCTCTTTCAATATTATTTAGACAATCACATTAATCTGCTTACTTGATACTTTCATTAATAGTTATATTTCGTAGATGATACTGAATTACTTGACTATATTGTATTTTTACGTCTCTATCGTAGTTATGACTAGTGGGCTGGGTAAAGCATTTCATAATTACAGTCATTAAATCGTCATCTTCGGTGTGTTTCTTTTACACAAGGCTCAATGAGGACCACTCCCCATGTTCGAACTTGTATGTCCTGCTAAATTAATAGATTCCTTTTCATCTTCTTTCTGTACGCACGCTATATATATATATGTATATAATGTGATGTAATTTTGGAATATGTTCGTATATAAGCTCCACACAACTATTGACTTTGAATTAGTATATTTTTTGTAGCATTTTCTTTTCCATTAAAGTCTATGTTACGTATGTGTATGCAATTTAAAAGTCCTTGTGTAGTTTACTAAATTCTTGCTAATACCTTGTACTGTCTTTCATAGAAGCTCAACTCACCTGTAATTTTAGTAGAGTTTCAAGCTATTAGAAAGTTTAATCAAACTTAATTTTCTTAAATTCACGTAAATTTACACTCTCTCTCTCTAATTCCCTGTTTCTATTATTTGTTTCTTTTGCGAATTGGCTTTATTATCTATGTTTGACAATGGTTTCAATTTTCAAGAATTACATATATTTGATTGAAGCTGCGTAATTCTTTATCACTAGGATAAGTGCTCCAATATGTAGAGGCATTTACACCACGGGACATCCAAATGACTCTTCACAAGCCAGCACTAATTGCCTAATGCCCCGTATACACACGTTCAACAAGCCGGCTTAATGAAGTACTACACATCTGCAGATTGATCACGTCCTGCAGTTTTAAACTAATAAGATTTTGGCTTGACATAAAATATATTTATCAAATTTAATTTCTATCAAGCCGATTGATTTGGCTCGCCGAACCGGCTTGACGCTGGCTTGACGCTGGCTTGTGTGCACTTATTAAAACATTATCATAAAATCGGTAATATTGATTTTGTTATCTATAAAAGCGCACTAACACGAACTGTGGTGTATTTCGACCAATACGTTTAGGCAGGGAGTCCCTTGAGTTGGTCGAAGGGTTTTTGGCATAATATCTTGCTGTGGTGTAATCACAGTGAAGCACCGTTAAGATGTGCTCCAAAGTCATACCAATTAATTTTCTTTAATCGGGCATGTATGTAACAAGCTAAAGCAAATCGGGGACATTGATTTATAAATATACTCGACTCGTTGTACCTTCGTATGCATTAACAATACTGTAGGAAATGTGCATTCTAAAACATCTCATCTAGTTAACCAGCTATAGTATCGTCTATCGGACGTAATTTAAACTCGGTTGCGTCACATTCAATTCGGTTGTCATGTTATGTAGTTATTATTGTACAGAATTACAAATCTGTGGAAACCTTGAAAACGTATATTTTAAAGTGGCAAACAATTGTCGGGTTGAAATTGAAAATTCTAACACCAAAATCAGAATATTAGAATGAATGTGTAAATTACTCTCAATTATATATATATATATGCCAAGATTTAAAAATCTCCGAATTTATCTGATACTCTCTTTGTTCCAACTTAACAGACGTGAACTCGCCAACCTCAGCACAGACCACCGAGAGGATTCAGAGGCCATATACGGTGTTCTAGATGCACAGACCAATGGAGGAGACAATAATAAGACTGATCCGACATTGGGTGGAACTATGGACAGTACGAACCACCCCAAGCGACTAAAGTAAGTGGACTTTATTGGATAGTGTTGTGTCTTTGTAGAAAAGGTTAATGTCTTGTGTTATAATGAAAGTTGTATTAATTTACTAGTTTTGAAGCCAGTAATTACTAATTAAATAATAAATAGTTGTCAATTTTAGGCGAATTGTTTAATTTTATTATTCATTAAAGTATACTACTGATAAAAGTATAAGTAGTATAGTGTTGACTGTGTTTAACTTATTTTAGTTTACCTCTTTATAAAACTTTTTTTTCTTCAAATTTTCCAAATGTTCTTATTTTGTATAATGCAGGACAACTTCGTTCACCTATTGTTCTAATTGAAGCTCTTACTGCCTTGATGGGTGTGTTATAGGTCAGCACGCACAGCCTACGACCGAGTCCAGCCGCGCATCCTTACCCGACCCCACTCAGCCAAGCGGGCCTCCAGTCCCTCAAGCCGGAATGGAGGGGACACGTCCTCAACGGTCGCCCTCGACTACACGGACTCCAATGCTCTCCGCGAGTCTGTCTACGATCAGTGGTACCAGGCCAGGATCAAGGAGGCTAAGATCAAGCTCAAGGAGAAGAACCGCCTCGAAGCCGAGGAGAAAGAGAAGAAGAAAAAGGTGCGAAAGTCTGGTTCAATTACTCACTTTTATCTTCCGAAGAGCTTGTGTGGCCATCTGTGATGTTTTTGGTATTTGTTTGCACCTTTGCATTCTTTTAATTTCTTAAGTTAATTTCTTGGTTACTTAAGAAACTGCTTTCTGAAGCAATCACATCACTTATCTATTTTTTTTGTTGCTATTTGGACAATTAAGTTAGAATCGGTTCAGATGATTGTATTTTGGACATTTTATTGATTTAATCTATTGATTTAATTTAAATTTATTCACTGAATTTAATTGGTCGAATATTTATATATAATTTATGAAAATCAGTGTATTTAATGCCTTTAATGGAATTTTGTATAACGTTATTTTGTTTGAAATATGTAGTTTTTTATTGATAGCTTGCATGTCTTAAAATTCTTCAGTATTTACTTTTATCAAATAGAATATGAAGCAGTAGTTGTTATTTAATACTCCTATTACCTGGAAATATCTGTTTTTGCTATTTTAAATGCCTGTCAAAATAGCACAAACTGCGTCATATTTAATTTTTTTAAATAGCTCTCAAGAGCTGCCTTTGATTGACATGTACGTACAGACTTATAGAGGATGACTTATCTCGATAATTTAGTCTTATATGAATGTAAGGCACAATACAGAAGTGTGAGACTTGTATTATAGACCGTAAATACTGGAAACAATCTATACTACGAGACTAATATGAACATAAGAAAACTATGGATGACATTACTGGTCGTGGTGGATGATTATAAGTAATGTAAAATTATTAAAGCAATGTAATGTTTGAAAAGACAAGGAATTATGTAATAAGGCAAAAATGTTTGCAGACATAAGGCAGGAAAAGTTACGGGAAATGAAAACCAAATACAATGCGAGTGATTCCAATCTTTGCTATTTACAGGTCTATACGCTGCTTTGTAGTCACTATCGCTGGGTCAAAAACTATCAGGAACCTAATGCGTGATTGCAATATATAAAATATGTTTAGTTACTTGAAATTCACTTCATTATAACTTCGCTTTTTATGACGTTAAATATCTGGTAAACGTATAAAGTGTAACTCGAATTGTATGAAGGACTTGTGTTAATGTCGTTATTTTAGCCAATACAATTGCCGAACAGTAGGTTCCTCGTTACTTGCAGTTTATTCGATAGTGCTTTGTTGTACCGTATTGCTCAAACAATAAGTTTTGAAGGTTAGGCAAATATAGTAGATGAAAAGTTAATTTCATACTAAAGATTGACTTGGGTGCGCTCAAGTCCATTTATTTTATCAGATCATTTTCAATTTAGATTAAGGTTTTCAACTTTATAGAATGTTGAAATGAATATAATATGTAATGTTTATTGTGTTTCTAAAGTCCAATATAATATTTCTATCGAAGTTTCATAAATAAACGTGTTTTCTTGATTTCTGAGCGCCTGTTTGGCATCTAAGTAAATATTTAGTATGAAATGGAAGTTTCACCAACTATATTTGCCTAACATTCATAATTGTTTGAGCTATGCGGTGCAATAAAGTATTATCGAATAGACTGCAAGTAACGAGGAACCTATTCGAGCAATTGTATTGGCTAAAATAATGACATTAACACAAGTCTCTTAAATAATCCAAGTTCTGCAAAAGTCAATAAGAAAGAGTACCCGGGGAAATCAGTTGTCAAATATGGGCATTGATCGTGAAGCCCCGCTCATTCAGGGAAAATAATGAGTCTTAAAGCTAGGGTCGTTGTGGTTTATTAATAATTATTTAGTACATTATGTTAATTTGATCCCAATAGACGACAAAAAGCGTACGATAACCGTTTACGAGTAATATTTTGTCCGAATCCTAAACTACCTAACTTAACTGTGCTGGTATTCAAGTGCCTATGTTATATCTTTTATATAATCTATGTAGTCTTGCATTTCTATGCTTTTCATTGATTTGTGGAATATTTTGTATTATACTGACCAGAGTTTAATAGTCGGTGACCTTTGACACAGAAATGTATTTCATTTACAAATGCGTATATGTACATCAAAGTTGGGTTCTTTACTGTAAGTGCATTAATTATAACACATAGTATATACCTACATAATTTTAAATGTAAAAAAATAGCCTTTGAGCATTTTAATTTTAATTATAACATTAGAAAAATATGGCTCATGTAAGTTCCCAAGAAACAGTTAATCTTTATTCCCAACTATAGCCGAAACGATGCTGGTTGCTTTTAAAGTAGGCGTGTTTGGTAAATCATCGCTGTACTCCTATTTCAGTTTAATTAAGATCGTTCATCAATATATGTCTACAATGTTTGTGGTTTGTTTGTGGATATTATGAGCGTTTTCCAAAAGTAGAATCGCTAGCAGCGTTTCTTTTTGCCGGGAATATGAAACTTGTGGAATGAACGATTTTGTTGTTGTCGCTCTTGTTGTCGAATTTTTAAAGCAAATCGATGTGGACTCAATTTCTTTTGTAATGAATCTGTAAATAAATGAAGAAAGTAAATATTATTAATGCATATAACTTTCTTTAAAACTCAAATTAATTATTTTATTTATATATAAATTCAAATTTATTTTTGCTCTTCGATTTGGACAAATACGAATGAGATACGTGATCTACTTAATTTCTATGGTTACATCGAACGATTCCGACTTTTGGAAATCGCTCTGTGTATATTATGTGAAAGTGCACTTATTCTGAATGACCTATTTCATGCGAGTATATACATATACACCTTTCTTTTATCGAGAGCGCATCAGCAAGAAATATATTAAAGGATTGTTGTTAGGACAATACAAAGACTATTATAGGCGGTGTGTTGAGAAGGGGGATTCGGTAAACTCTCCCCTTCTTCTCTGTTTCTGTGTAGCTCTCCTGCAGAGAGTGGTATCGAGGTTTGTTGCACTGTGACGCGGTCGGTGTGGATTGAATTGTCGACGCGTCGCGCCTGAGTCCAGTGTGCATGCGTAGGCCTTAGTTCTTAGTTGACGTTAGTTAGTCATTCTTCTAACCCACGAATTGTGTTAATTGATATTTCCAGGAAGAAGAGGAGAAGAAGAACGATCGAGAGCTGGCCTTCAACTACTGGAAGGACAGTAAGCGGGGTGGTCTCAAAGATCAGATCAGACGGAAGAAGATCGAAGAGGAGAAAGTCAAAGCGGAGAAGACCAAGGAAGAGAAGAAGAAATCTGACGCTGAAACGGTGACTTTTATGAAATCGGTTTGAGGGGTGCCTTTTTATTTGTCCAGAGACCTTCTTTCTGTGGCTTATTTTTTAGTATTACTATCAAATATTGTTCTAAATTTAATGTAGACCGAGAATTATGATTCAATAATGTGCTTTTTATATAAGCAGTTAACTAAAATAATTTTACATTTTTACTTAAAGGGTACAAGTATGTATGCAGATAGATATTAGTATGTTGCAAGATCTTAACTAGAGAAAATTAATAGTATTTAAGATTAACTTAAAATTAAACTAAAGTCCACCAAAATAGGACAAACTAAATTCTACAAAAGAGCAAACTGTATGTGTATGTGTGTGTGTATATCATTTGGTGTCCATTCCTTGTAGGCCTTTAAATATTGGGAATCTAAGAAAGCGGAGACTCTCAAGGCCAAGAAAAAAGAGGAGACAGCAAAAGAGAAAGCTGATCGTGAAAAGCAGGAAGAAAAGGATCGTCTGAAGGTTGAAGCCGGGTCTGCCTTCACATCTTGGTGAGGAATTCCTTGATTTTCTTACTTTTTCTTCACGCTGTAAAACAATTTGTGCTCCTTTTTTGTCTGTAAAAGATTTTTGAGAGTTTTTTAATATATAAATAACGATTAATAATGCGCAATTGAGTAACTTACAAAATTACTTTTATGAGGACTTTTCGAATGCCTCTTTTATAGTAAGATATGTCATTAAATACTAGAAAGGGTAGTGAATAATTAGGAAGGGTAAGCACTTATCAGCCAAATTGGTTTGATGTCATCCAATTTGGCATGCATAATAAAAGCTCAAAAGCAGCACCCATACACCCGCTGTTGAGAGTTCATTTATCTTTGCTCATTGCACACGCTTCATCTCTCGTCGTTAGGAAATCGCAAAAGGACAAGAAGATCCTTGAGGGGAAGAAGACCCAGAAAACTCAGACTGTGAGTGACCATGAACTTGCGGCACAGAAGCAGTTGGACGAGGAGGAAAAGGCCAAACAGGCTTTCAAGGATTGGGAAGATAAAAAGGTTTGTTGAGTGATGTCTCTGGGGCCAGTTACATAAAAGTATAGTAGCTACTACTTATTACTAGCTATTATATTTTTCAGTTGCATAAAAATTCAGTACTACTAATTTAGTAGCTATTATTTTAGTAGTAAATTTCGTGAACTATTAATTTAGTAGTAAACACTACTAATTTAGAAGTATGAGTCACTACTTAAAGAGTAGCTACTAATGTCAGTTGCATAAAACGCTACTATAATTCAGTAGCTTCTAGTTTAGTAGTCATTTTGCTATTAATCTCTAGAAGTTAAGATATACCCATACAATAAGACTTTTAAACGAAAGATGGACAGTGACAGTGATGATAATTTAAATTACGATCCCCGACATGAAAGAACTTTTAAAGACAGGATTAATTTTAATTTTAATGATGATCAGGCGCATAAGGAACGATTCCGAATTGATAACGCAATGACGGATTTCATTCTTACTAGAATTGGTGATCAACTACACCATGTCACAAGGAGAAATTATGCATTGACGCCACGACAACAACTTCTTGTGTGCCTTCGTTACCTTGCGGACAATGGTTTTTTTCATTTAACAGGTGATTCACATGGAATACACAAAAGTACTGTCTGTCGAATAGTAAAGTCTGTTGTGGAGGCTATCAATACTAATTTATTTGATGAGTTGGTTCGTTTTCCTTTGAATCCGGAAAATATTCCCCAGCGTTTTTTTCCTGTAGCAAACATGCCTAGCGTCTGTGGTATTGTCGATGGTTCCCTCATTGACATAAAAGCTCCTTCTGAAAACGAATACCAATATGTCGATCGCCATGGAAATCATTCAATAAATGCTACATTTGTTTGTGGTCCAAAGTTGCAGTATTTCTACTGTAGCGCTCGTTTTCCGGGCAGCGTTCATGACTCTAGAGATTTTTGAAACACACCTCTGTTTAATTTATTCGAAAACGGCTGGCGGCCATTTCCTGGAGCGGTTATTCTTGGTGATACCGCATATCCGTGTAAAGATTGGTTAATTCCACCAGTTCGAGTTCCAACATCACAAGCCGAAATTAACTTTAATGCCGCCCACAGGTCAACTAGATCGATAATCGAACGATCTTTTGGTTTACTAAAACAACGTTTTTCAGTTTTAGACACAAAAATTCGAGTAGCAACGCCGGAATACGCATGTCAAATAATAAAGTGTTGTGCGGTTCTACACAATTTATGTATTGACTTCTACGGTATCCCAGATGATATTCCTGCAGTTCCTGATGATGAAGAAGCTCCGCCAGCGGGTAACGATCAGCCTGAAGGAGAAAATCTTAATCGTAGGCAACAGCTGATACATCATTTTGCTGATTAAATACTTATCGATAATGCCTAAATGATCATTACTTTTCATAGAACTTGTAGTATAATTGTTTTATAAATAACACACACAACATTATATATATATATATGTTAAATGTATTAATAGCCTATATCTATGCTATGCATAACTAAATTCTGTAAATTGTATTAAAAGACTCAACTATTTTTTAAAGTATAATTTTCTTTGAAATTCTGCAATAATAATGTATTGAGTTTTGTACATGCATATAATTATATGATCAATGTATATTCATATTGAGTTGCAAACATCGGTATCTTTTATTTTTAACAAAATTAAAGAAAAATAATATTTTATTGCTTATTTTTAATGCAAATGTTAATTACTATAATTAATTATTATTTCTATAATTACTATTAATTACTTAAAAACTATATACGAATAAATAAAAAGATATTTAACTGGTGTATAAAATATATTTAAAAAAATTACAGGCTCAATTATATCATATAAAAATAAAAATAATATGTACAACAATATTGTCAAATAACCTTACAAGTATAGGTATATAGCTGTAATATATAAGTTCCCAAGTGATAACATGAAGAGAAAAATATACCATATGGCGCTAGATAATATCTACATGTTTGACATTTAAATCTATTTCTAATTTTAAAATTTCCAACTGAAGCTTCCGATTTTCAAGTTTTAAACGCAATAATTTATAGTTCTCAAGTTCGGAATCTTCATTACAACAAGAAATTTTTATTTTTTTATTACTATTACATGGGATAGAGATAGGCAGTTTAATATTACAGGAATTTGGCATTAAAACAGTAATAAAAGGAATGTCATCATTCTGTTCACATAAAAAACAATCTATGGGAGGAATGTTTTTGGAAGAAGAGGGAATTGTGTCTTGGTCAGGAACATCTAAGCCGGCAACACTAGGACTGTCCCATCCTAAAATTTCCAGCACCAAGTCATCAATCCTGTCCAACATTTGAAATTCAGCCCGCGTTTGCTTCATGCAATCCATCTTGGCCATTGTTTGAGACAGCAAATTTGGCCACATGCTATCTCGTTAAGGCAGTTGTAGGTCTTGTCACAGCCTTGTGCTTCTAGTCTAAAAAGAAATGAAAGTAACATTTCTCAAAAGGCATGCTTATCTGACGACTGACTTAAGTGTGTTATTTTGTATATTTGACTTAAATGGTTATTATCTTTTCCCATGCCTCTATCTTTGCCCTTTTAGCATCTTTGATGTTATCAAACTTTCCAAATATTATGTTTTTCCGTGTATTAATTTTGTTTAAAAAAATTGTCTTTTGCGCAGTTGAGAGACATGAAATGATTTAACGCGAGTAAGCAAGTTTTACATAATATGATAAATATAATATAAATAAGGTGTGTTTGTCCTCCCTTGACCCTAAATGACATTGTGTCGTAAAGTGAAGCAAAGCATAGAGACCAATTAGCCAATAAAATGTCAGGGAAATTGCTATTTTATTTTTACATATAACTGGTGATGCGTTTGACCTACTTATTTTCAGCAGCTACTAACAGATATTTATTAGCTGTATATGCAACCGAGTTTAGTAGTTCTACTATTTAAGAGTCAGTAGCTACTAAATTATTAGCTACTTACTGCTAGAGTTTTATGCAATTGACCCCTGTTACTGTTAGCCTAGCCCTAGATTACCACCATGGGAATAGAATAATGGATAATGATTATAATTTTAAAATAAAATATATTAAAATTAATACATTAATAATAATAGTGAATATGTATAAGATACTGATTTTTTTAATATAGGTATTGATGTACAAAAAAGCAAAACAGTAATTAAAGTAAATTACACAGTTCTGGAACTACGAAAGTACCGCCAAGTTTATAGATTGCGCTATTATTTTATTATGTATTCACTTAAATATGAAGACATTTTTTTAAATCTTTGACATAACATGGTCTGTAGACATTCTATCCAAACAGTATAAGAACTTTGTTATGTACATATTGTCATATTTTACAAGAATGTCATGTGAAGCACAAGTTTTTTTGTTAGATTAAATATGTGATAAACTAAAATACTTATGTATGCTAAAAAAGATCACGTTTATTATGTTATGTATATATTTCGGTGGCATATAAATACCTCCATGCTATAATAAAGTATGTGCATTTCGTTATCATAAAAATATGTGCAATACAATTTTATGAAAAAATATGTGTGCATATATATACATATGATCAAGTTGTATTAAATGTGTGTAACATTAAAATATACATATTATACATGTACATATACATATGTATTATAGGTGTTTATAATATTGCACGTACAATTGATTTTATTAAATTAATTGTTTCCAAAAGTAACACACATATATTTTAATTATATGGAAAATTATTTGTGTGTTAAATTTTATACTGACAAAATGATTTTTTATTATATGGGCAGTATTTAATGTAATATAATTCGCAATGCGATCATTACGAATACAACAGCATTATAAACACCTCCCAATTAAATCATCAAAATACTTGATGAAATATCTCCTCTCTCTAAGCGTTATGGAAACATTGGGCAGTGAGTATTAAACCTTTTCTCTGTGCTCATCTCTGCACTCATCTCCATATAGTATTTACAGCTACGTTTTAATCTCGAGAACCACAAAGCGTACAGGATTTGGTAATACTTCAATTAAAGGTAAATTACCAATTCTAAGATGACGACTTTTTCAGATTTCAATTTCATTACTTCCTTCTCCAGTTATGACGCACTAAGTATTTATAAATGTCATATGTTTCCTATATAAAAAGCCTATCTCCACACTCAGCTCTGTTTTCATCTGATCGAGAATTACAAGGCGTACAGTGTCTCGTCCAGAATTTTCTAAGGTAGTCTGTGGGGTGCCGCAACCTGCTTTGTGGGTGTGGAATCCTCATGCAGGTTTATGAAGGTAAAACACTTGTATCGTTTCTTTCATCTTGTGAGTTGTTTAGTGCATTTTCTTGTTAATATGTTAATATTTTTGAATTTATTGGTTTCATATATATGTCATGAGGTATATTATATACCAAACACATATATATGTATATATAACCAAACACTTATGTTAATATATACATTTTTTATGGTATATTTAATGACCATCAAGAACGTGTCCTCTGGTTGTTTGTTTGTTCTAATCCTGTAGCAGGACCACTCCCTATGATCGGAGAAGAAGTCGCGTAACACATATAGTGTGTTATAGTCCAGAGGTCGGTAGGTATGAGATAATTGTTAGATGGAGGGGCAGTCAAAAATATGTATGGTGTCCTGTGGTGCACAGTCTGGGCATGTATGTGGAGTTGTGGGGAGTAGAACGTATTGGTATTTTATTGAGGCAGATGCAAGATTTGCTCTAATTGTTGTGCGAGGAAATTCGATGAGATCTGGGATGTGTGGCTTCTCACGTACTGATTTAGGGCGGACGTGTATTGAGGATGAGGTTTTGTGTGTGAGAGATCAGATGGCTTGGGTGACGATGTTAGTGTGTGTGGAATTTGACTGGGTTTTGTATGTGGTTGGTATTTGCTGATAATGATGGAGGGTTGTCTAGGAGTTTTGTGGTGATGTTATGTTTAAGTCTACTCTTGGGATTGGTAATGCCTCTGTTTTGTAGGTGGATGTGGCCTGTGAGTGTGCGTGGTGCCCCCAAGTGCAACCATTGCAACGGAGCGATCAAAGCTAACACCGCTCCGCTCTCCTGCTACGCGCAGAATTGCCCTCAAACCTTCCACAGACAACCAGACAACAAGACAATCCTGTCACCTTCACGATCCCACCACCCAACATCAAGTAAGATCTCTTTCCAATTTGTCTACTCCTCCTTCTTCCATGTCAGTGTCAGTGTCTGCCTGTAGTCTTCTCAGCATGCACGATAATACTTCCGCTCAAGCTCCAATATTAAATTCAACTCCAATGCTATTTCCATATGTTGTGCTGTCTCTCTCTGCCCCAATACATGTCACAAGGCTCAGAAGTGCAGTTCCATTTCCGGATATGCGAATAATATGAACTGGACCTACTCTTAACACTAAGGTACTGCGCGCTCGGACATTACCATCGCCAGTGTAATATCTTCGGAAGTCAGGGAGACGAGATCGAAACCGAAATGCAAGAATTGCCAAAGACTCGCCACTTTTGCGAATTTTTATTCCATAAATCTGGCACCAATCTTACTGATGATATAGCACACAACACCGGTAACTGCGAGAACTGGAAATGCAAAAGATTGTTACCCCGCAGAGAACACCAACACAAATCTAATAGACAGCTAGGCTCTCATGGAAAACTCCAGCAAAAAGCACCACGCTCCATGAAGATAGAATGATATACGATTATTCGTAAAGACCGTAAAAAGTCTGGTAGAGGTCTTCTCAGCTTCATAAAAAAGTTCTAATTCTCACCAACAATACTACATCTCAAGCAGACCCTAATGCTCTGCAAACCACTATTTTTCAAATTAAGATAGGAAAGAAGAAGTGTCTCACTTTCGTTAATGCCTACTTTCCGCCTGACAGAGGCCAGAACAACATAAAAGTGGAGATTACCAATATGCAGAACCTACCTATGTAGCGGCAAAAAAGTCATAGTAGCAGGCGATTTTAACGCGCATTCAAACCTTTAGAATCTGAACCAACCTTAAGACAACAGAGGCACCCCTCTCAAAGAGTGGCTCATGACCAAAGAAATGAGCTGTCTAAACTTCGAATCAGAACTAGAATCAACAAAAGAACCGGCAGACATAGCTCACCGGATTTTACGATCGCCCACAATAGTTGGCTCGACAACACAGATTGGTTAACAGTAGAGGACTTAGGATCTGACCATCTTCCCAATGTTAACTGCCTCAGCGGAAAATTTGATCACTACCCTCCTTCGCCAACCAAACCAAAATGGTGCAACACCAAAGTAGACTGGGCCAAATTTCCAGAAGCTGTGAATGTCAAGATAGATCCCAACTTCTATAACAATAACAATGTCAGTCTTAACACCAAAATCAACACCTTCACCAATACACTTACAGAGGTAGCGCACATCCATGTAAGCAAGACAAAACCCCATCATTTCACCATAAATCATCTTACTTCCGAGATAAAGTTAGCTATTAAACACCAAAACAGCCTCCGCAAGAAAGTGTCCACCCACAGGAGACAGTGGATAGAGGCTTGTACCGATGTTAACAGGATGGTCAGGGAATCCAAAGAAAACAAATGGATCGATTTTCTTGCTAATCTTGACTGCAGTGCGGATGCCAAGAAAATTTGGGAAAATTTGGCGTGGCGTCCACTCCCCTGCCGGCACTTCAGAGACTAATAGTCCTAATAAAGCCATGAAACACAACGGCAAACATTAAAATCAAATTTTTACAAGGCCGATATATTTATGAAACATTATGCCAAAGTCAGTAAACTTGTCTTTATCAAGGAAGAAAAGAAGAAGAATAGAGAATGCGAGAATATCCTTTATAGACATGTCACAATGCCATACCACCCAGTCAGTACACCTTTCCTGCATGAGAGCTTAACGAAGCCATCTCCCAAATGAGAAATAGTGGCACCGATGGACCAGATGAGTTCCCTCCTACATTCCTGAAAGTGTTCAAAACGAAAGCCAGAACCTCCCTCTTCTCTATCTTCAACGATTCCCTCAACTCGGTTTCTGCAGCCAAAGCTGGCGGAATGCTAACATCATACCTGTCCTCAAAACGGGAAAAACTCCAAGCGATATCGCTTCTTTCAGACCTGTTAGCCTCATATACTGTATTGTAAAGATTCTTGTCCTGTCGTCCTACAAAACGCTGGGGATGGAGAAAGTACAGCCTCACCTGCGTCTACAACTCTCTGCTTCAAGGCTTCATAGACTTAATTGCAGCCCTAGCTTGGCAACCTTGGCTTTCACTTATCAATATGGATAATCGGATAGACTTTTTATATAGGAAACATGACATTAATAAATACTCATTGCGTTATAACTGAAGAATGAAGTAAGGAAATTAAAATTAGAAAATATTCGTCATCTTAGAATTGTATAATTAGCTTTATTTTAAGCTATTCCCCGACTTTTTAGGTCAAATAGTTCTCGAGAGAGATGAAAACGGAGCTGAGTTAGTATGGAGATGAGCGCAGAAAAAAGGTTTAATACGTAAAACACCCATTCTAAGATTTGAAATATTTCACAATTACTAATTGTACGTACATAGGTATGGGATGGTATAATAAGAGCACCGGGCTAAGGAGTTAGCTATATATTCATGTTAAATACAAAATTATCTTTCATTTAAAAAACAAAACTAGTCAAAAGAATAAAATTTGCAAAAACTACAGCTTTCCTAAGAAAATAATTAAGCCGTTTACGAAATACAACAATTCGATAAAAATAGTTTTAAAGTTTTGTAACCAAATTTTTCTTGTTACTACATGAAAATGTTTATTTAATTCACAAGTATGCATAATAATGAATTATAATGGTTTAATAAGGGAATTTATAAACGTTAGTAATCACTGACATGTAAAAATTTCCATATTTTTTGGAAATATATGAATGTGTGGTTAAAAGGCATGTTTAATGTGTATAAAGAAGCACTATAATAATCTACATATATGCAATAAGATATGCAATATTAAAGTGCTTGCAAAGGTTATTCAAGGTCAAACGTTTTCATGACGTTAGGTACATGACATTTTTACTTGTAATAATCAGCAATAACAAAAAAATTGGTCAAAACATGAGCTTACCAATTTCTATGGCCTCTTCTGCCAAATGCAAAAGGGGAGTTAAGCCCGGTTTTCTTATTATACCATCTATATATAACTATATATATTTATAATATCACATTAGACATAATGTTATTTAATTTAAATCCAACCAAACCAGTAACTATAAATAATATAATATTCCACAAAATAGTTATAATACACACGTATAATAGACGGTTGTCTAGTAGAGTGGAGCAAAACCTTGCACGCATTTGTTTAATAACATATATTATACATATTGAAAAAATAACATTAAAATATTCACCGTTATTCAAATAAATTTATATAAACAAATTAAATATGCTATATTACATATATACCTACATCATTTAGACTTCTAGATAAACTAGTATCTACATGATATATACATGTATAAATACATAATTTATAATATTTCTATTCTGACCATAACATTATATATTGAAATGCAGTTATTCACACACGCACAACAAATTAACATTTTTATACATTATTAATAGTTATTAGGCCAAATTCTTCAGTAATACCCATAACTATTTACCTTTAATAAGATAGTTAGCCAAATTGAAATTATTTTCACTGACCTATTAGTGACAATTCCTATACAGTATCTTTGATAAAATATTATTTTTAAATATAAATATAAATTATAGTAATTGTATAGAATGTAATTGTAATATACTTAAATTCGCTATTTCACAACTATACAAAAGCCCTTATAGTTTATATACTTTGCGTAGTATTGCCTATTAATATATTATAATAGTTGCCTATATTGTAACTTGCAAATGATACAGATTGTACATATACCTATATATAATAACGGTGAAATGGCTAAAATTGACTAAAATTCATAGTTTTTAAAATTTAAGTACTATTAAACATTTCGCCAACAAATATGTCGATCTTCTAATGATTTTCCCTAAAGAGAAATTTATATCTCAGTGACTTTTATTAAAAATAAAATAATGTGAAATCATACCCACTTATTGTTGTATACCTACCATAGAACAATTATCTATATTGAAACTTTTTGTGTCTTCTATAAATTCATTAAATTTACCAAAAATAGTACATGCAGCAATCAAAAAGAATAGACTGAGTAATAGCTCTGAATAGAAGTGCATAAATAAAAATATAATAATAATAGTTAATAATACTGGTACCTATAGGTACCTACTATAGAAATGTAAAGTAGATGTTGTGAATACTTGAACAATTTATTGTGATGCAAATATGTAGTCTAAATAATTGATAGAGACTTTTGATTGGAACTGCCTGTCACACATTACATCATCTTAAATGGAATTAGTCTGTATAACGTCAGTGAATCCACTATTCAGACTAAAAGACAGTAAGTTATTGCTATGAAAATTTAATAATTCCTACAAGACGATATTTTCAGAAGTACTAATTAAAATATGTTATATAGCTGTATTCTTAATATGCTTCGTTTACGCATGCTTTCGTGACACTCACTAATAACATTTAGTTCTGATGCTCAGAATTTGTGCATTCTACATTATTTATTCATTCATTTAATTTGTTGAGTTGTATAACATATTATATTTGTTCATGACATATTTAGGGAATTTTTCAATACTTATCAAATATAAAATATCTTCATGAATGGAAAGAAATTAGAACTCTTCAAATGAAATTTGTATTTAATTAAATAACAAATGTTATATTTAGTAAATATGAACATTTTACGCTTTCAAATTATGTTCAAAATTTTATGTCATTTTCAGTTATTTTAAATTTACAATTATTCTTAAATTATTATTTATTCAAACTATAGTGTAGTTTATACATTGAGATTATTTTACAGAGAGATTAAAAATGGTTTAATAAAAAATACTGATTTATTTCAATCATAATAGACTACTTAATTAGAAAGTTTATTGTGTTTTGAATAAGTAGAAGGAAAGTATCCATATAGACCATCTTTTTCAAACTCTTTCTCCGTTTCGTCTTCCTTTTCGCCCCTCTTATCCCTCACTAGCCCCACCTCTAGTCCCAATTCTCTAACCACTCTCTAGCCCCTCTCTAGCCACTCTCTAACCCCTCTCTAACCCCTCTCTAGCCACTCTCTAATCACTCTCTAGCCACTCTCTAGCCACTCTCTAGCCACTCTCTAGACACTCTCTAGCCACTCTCTAGCCACTCTCTAGCCACTCTCTAGCCACTCTCTAATCACTCTCTAGCCACTCTCTAATCACTCTCTAGCCACTCTCTAACCCCTCTCTAGACACTTTCTAACCACTCTCTAACCACTCTCTAGCCACTCTCTAGCCACTCTCTAACCACTCTCTAAACACTCTCTAAACACTCTCTAGACACTCTCTAACCACTTTCTAAACACTCTCTAGTCACTCTCTAACCACTCTCTATCCCCTCTCTAGCCACTCTCTAACCACTCTCTAGTCACTCTCTAGCCACTCTCTAACCCCTCTCTAGCCACTCTCTAGCCACTCTCTAACCCCTCT
>JAYRBW010071217.1:0-19514 GCA_036023295.1 Invenusta paracnida | reverse complement strand
GCTGGCTTATCATTTTATTGGAAGTTGACTGTATTTCAGAGGATATATCTATATTTTGTGGAATATATATTTTTATTCGATGATACCATTAAACAACAATAAAGTAGCACAACTAGAGTTACGATTAGGAGAAAACCTGTATAAAACTAATTAAGGGATTAATAAAACCATACATACATATTATGTAATTCGACTGTATTGTAACTAATGTGTGTAACTAATGTGTAACTAAGGAAATTAGGTTATATGATTTTTAAAATTCTAGTCTATGTACTGATGATTTGATTTCACAATAATCTTGTTTAAATTTAATAAAGACAAATTTAACGTCCCTGAACACTAGCCAGCTAATCATTTTAGTGAAAGTTGACTATATTTCAGAGGATATATTTATATTTTGTAGAATATTTTAAATTTCTATTCGATGATACCATTTAATAACAGTGATAGTAAAGCAGCACGACAAAAGTTACCATTAGAAAAAAGCATTGATAAAACTAATTTTCGAACTTATCATTTAATCTTTTTTGTATTATCTTGTGCCTTTCAATTATTTGAAAGTCGATTGTATGTAAATTATGAATTTTCTACTTGGTGGCAGTATACTAGCCAACTCGTAGATTAGCCTTAATATACGATATTCATAAGGAATTAAGCAAACCATGCATATTGTGTAATTTGGACTGTATTGCAATACATAATGTGTTAAATAGAAATTTTGTTCTATGATTTTTAAAAATTTTAGTCTACTGATGACTTGATTTCACAATAATCTTGTTTGAATTTAATAAAGACAAATTTATAGTCCCTGAACACTCCAGCCAGCTAATAATTTTAATGGAAGTTGACTATATTTCAGAGGATACAATAATTTTTCTCTTTATTATCACTTGTAAGAATATAACTCATATAAATATTGCTTTCGACTAAAGTCAAATTACAATCTGTAGTTTTTAGAAAAGTGAGTATTGTCATTTTACCAATTTTTCTGTTTGTATTTTATAGTTGAAGACAATTGATAATAGTTACATTACAAACAACATCATGGAATATGGCACAATTAAAGCTGCAAAAACAATGATTAATTGATTTAATTTTCAAAGACCAATACATCAATTTTTATTAAGGCTTTCTCCATTGAAATATTAAAAAATGTTTGTTTAACTTAAATTTTTCAGTTAATGGCGGTGCATCGACCAACTCAATGATGTTAGGAATCGGTGGATCTGGCGACCAGCAGTCCAGTTTCAGTAACAGTTCCGGTGTCTTGGGCAATCTGGGCCATTTGGGGGGTCCAGGAGGACACCACCAGCCAAGTCTTTCACCACTAGATGACCTTCCTTCTGATTTTGGCAGTATGCTTCCTTCAATGAAGAGTATGATGGGTGGGAGCAGTGGCTCGGGTATGAACTCTACCTCTGGGGGTAACCACCACCCTTCAGGGGGTTCGGGAAGTTCCGTGACACAGAATACTGCCTGGCAAGGTCTTCTTGATCATTCGGGTCCCTCGAGCGGTGTAGGATCGGGAATTCATGCTTCTACCAGCTCTGTGGGTGGGTGTGGTAGTGCTAGTGGTATCTACGTGCGCACGCCACTGATTCACAGCACAGGGATGTCTACGCTGTCCAACTTCAAGGTGCTTTTAAAGCTGGAAAATACTCAACCAAGTGGTTCTTTCAAATTACGGGGAGTAGCGAACTTCTGCAAGAAGGCGGCAATGTCCGGCACATCACGTGTGATCTGCAGCAGCGGTGGGAATGCAGGACTAGCGGCGGCTAATGCCTGCGCCAAACTGGGTCTCCCTCTGACTGTTGTAGTGCCCGAGTCTACACCGGAGATGATGCGTCAAAGAATTGAATGGGAGGGCGCCAATGTTCAGGTGCACGGTCAGTTCTGGGCTGACGCGCACACAAGAGCTATTGAGCTCACCAACATCTCTACGATGGATTCGTCCCGGTATGCTTATAATTTCGCTAACTGATTTAGGATATTATATTTGGATATCTACCTTTAGTGTAATCTATGACACAAGCGTGTGAATTTTGACTTTCCGAGTAGCTGTGGATATTGACTTAATTTAAGTTTGACTGAACGTTTGACCAGAACAAAATTTAAATCAATATATTAATAAAGAATATCTATTTTAAACTAATTATTTTTGCAGGCATTATCCCATATTGAGGCATATAATATTTATTCGAGACGTAGAGATCACAATAGCAGAAATAATACTGTTCCTATATTAATTCTTCTCCTTTAATTTAAAAAATGTTCTATATTTTAAACCTGAGTTATGGTGGTATTACTCCTGCGATTGTTTTCATTATTGCGATGTGTTCAAAATGCTGTATAACCTGTTAGGGTAAAGGCGGGTCATTTTGTGTAATTTATATAGTTAAAGTTATACTAGCTAGAATCTCAACATTTTCGACTGGCTTCACCTTTTCGTCGTTATTCATGGGTATATAAAAAAAGTGTATTATTACAAATGTCATAAATATAGATACATGTATATCCGGTAAATATCTTACCATAATACCTATGGTCATATAATATAATTTAGAGATAATCTATTAAATAACATGCATTTATAATTTATAACGATTTATTGTATTTACTCTTCAGTTATATTATAGGTTTTATGCCTGATAAAATAATTAAATTAAACCGATTTCGAACTTATGAGTTTATTTTAAATTGTTTTTGAAACACTACTTGTTTTATTTGTAACTAAAACCTTGATTAGTTAAAATTATACTGGAAAAAATTGAAGGCAGCTTTATTGGTACGTCCCAGGTTGGCCACTTTATTCTGTTGGTTCAGAATAAAGTATCTTCAAACAGGCTATAAGTACGCTATATACAATGGACCATATTTACTAACTTATTTATATGTTATATTCTATATAATTTGTCAAGGAAAATAGTATTGTTTTATAGGTATATTAATCCTTACTAGGTAAAAATTTAATCAGCTGAAATACTGCATACTCAAAGAAAAGTAGGTTGTACTTTTGATATAAAATCAACATAAGACGGTTTGGTTGAGGGTAGAAATATAAGAAAATAATCAAAACTGTCCGAAAAGACATAAAAAAGAGTTAGTATAACTTAAGACAGGGTGAAAGGACAATATAAGTATACTCGTAGTTCTCACATCAAAATGTTTTGTGTTAAATACCAACATTAAGCTGTTTTTTATATTGAGATAATTATTTTCTGGATTAGTTCTCATTGTATGATTATGAGAGTGGATCTTTGAAAACTAAACACAAATACATTTTATTGCAGTATTTTTGCTTATATTCTAATTGCAATTAAATGAAATATAAATGAAATTTATATTTTTGAGGGACAACCATATCACTCTTGTAATCGTAAAATTCGTAGTGATTTTGATAATGAAAGTAGCTTTTTTATATCTGTCTGAATATCTAAATATGGCAGGTGAACTACTATTCACCTATTCATCTTTGACTTCGTTACTGGGACTAACACTAGAAGAGTGTTGTTCAATAGAATACCAGCCTAGATAACATGATTTCTATTGCTTAATGTTGTTGAATAGAGTATTTGTTTTTGCCAAACAAACTATCTTTACTGACCCATTACTTTTCCAGCACTAGTCTTTTGCACCCCTATGACCACCCGGACCTGTGGGAGGGATACGAAACTATAATCGACGAGCTGGTGGCAGACATGCAGCAACCTCCCGATGTCTTGGTTACAGCTGTTGGTGGAGGGGGCCTGTTAAATGGCATAATTCAGGTACTGAATCGTTCATTTTCATTTTCATTTATTGGTTTTAGACTACGTTGACTTGATACTGAGCATTCTTTATAATTACATTATTATTGTAAATTTGTATTGTATTATAAGACTACATCTTTTAACAAATAATATTTAGCTTTTTATATTCTCAAACAATATATTATGAAGTAACTAAATTTATGCATTGCAGTTGACTGATTTATCTTTCAATCTTGTCTTTCTTTTACTCTGAATAGCGGAATGATTCGATTTAGTATTAGCATTCCTTTATTTTTATAATTTATCGTCTTAGCATATTTTACATATACACTGAAATTAAGAATTTTAACTCACATGCCCTAATGTATCTTATTAAAAAAAATTGTTTTAAAAACCGTATTTACCTATATCTAGTTCAGTTAAGTTTGCCCCTGGTTCTTGAAAGCCATTTAACTGTTTACAATATTCAAAATAAAATTAGTTTGTTCAACATAAAATATGTCTAAGGTAATATTTGTTTATTTTCTCTTAATATTTTAGGGTCTATGGCGCAATGGTTGGACGAGTACAACTGTTGTTGCTATGGAGACAGTTGGTGCTGACTGTCTGAACAGATCGGTTGCTGCGAAGCGACGCATCCATATGTCTGAGATAACGAGTATTGCCAAGTCGTTGGGTGCCTCCAGCATCAGTGAACGTACTTGGGACTTAATTCAACGGATTCCTGTCTGTCCGGTCACATGTACTGATCAAGAAGCTGTCTCGGCTGCTGGACGATTTCTAGGTAAAATAGCTGGGTTAGATACGTCATATTAGAGTATAAAAGGAATATTGTATATCGCTTTGCATATCTAACCATAACATAAATATTATAGCTGTCGGCAACTGTGTATTCAGTTTCCTGACCTTTTGTTTTATTCTTTAGCGCTGGTATTTTTATAGTCTAGTTCTGTTTGTGTATCTAAGTGTTTCTGTACGCATATCGTTTTTATTATGCAGAGATGCTACCAGTATCATCGTTAGGTGATGTTGTATGTCCTCAGGTTAGCAGTTGGTAGACATCTTGGTTACCTTAATTACTGTACCCTCGGTATAGAGGGCGGTGCGCCAGTTTATTGACCCGTTGGTGTCTTATTGGTACAATTTGTATTGCGTAGCATATGGCAACAAAGGGCGTATACTGTTCCTTTTCTTTTAATAAGTATTGGTGACGATGTTCTTATCTGCAGTTCATTTAAATTAATCTTAAATCGATAATTGTAAGAATTTTTAATTAGTTATTTGTGAGTCTTTATTGGGAAAACCAAAATCTAAAAATAATGTTATAATCTTCCTGTGTGGATTTTTTTTATTTGATAATGTTTTTATTGGTTTGTTGTCGATGATTTTTAGAGTTGGGATGTAATCTACCAAATTTTTATTTTTATTTGTATTTAATAACCATTAATAAAAACCCAAATTTTAAGCTTGTTTATCTGTGTTCTATTTTGAATTACCTTTCGGAGTATTACCGAATGGTTTTCTGATGGCATTACTATCGATTGATTCCTTGTTTTCAGACGAGCACGGTATGCTTGTGGAACCGGCGTGTGGGGCAGCTTTGGCCGCCGTCTACTCGGGCATTTTAGCGCGTCTCCAAGTTGAGGGGAAGCTTAATCGGATCTCTAGTGCTGTTGTGATTGTGTGTGGCGGTCGATCCATCGATCGTGAGATGCTCGCCGACTATGAGCGTGATCTCCACCTCGTGCATCATCACCAACAAGCTTCCGCCTCTGTTGGGGATGTAGGCAACTTGTTTGCGAGTCATTTTGCAAACACCGGTAATCAGCGCTCGATTGTGGAATCGGCTTCTGCTTCCCTTCACACTGGACAGTCTTCAGGTAATTAAATTCATCTTATTTAATTTTGTAGTTTTATACCTTATTTATATAGTTGTTAACTAAAATTCAAAGTTATATTTTCTACTAGTATAAATTCGACTAGGAGTGTTCAAATTAAATAAGTGACAGCTTTTAGATTTGTAAAACCAACATGCTTTGTGAGACACTTTTTTTGCATGTTATTATGATATCAATATTTAAGAATAAAGCCATTTTATTTACTTAATATTACTGTATATAAATTATGTTCCATTAATTTATTTAAAATTAACACATTTAACAATAAGGAAATCTGTAGTTAAGCTTTTATATTGATGTTTTATTATATTTCATCTATAATATAAAGTCATTTTTTATGCGTTACATTATGCATCACTTTAGACTATATTTTTGACTTTTATAATTGTGTTAATATCAGTTACTCTATAATTACGATAATACATCTGTTCGCTGTCTATGTGTTAATATTTATATAATTTAATTCTTATATTTAAGACATCCCATATTTTATGATGAATAAACATTAAGGTTAAATGTATAACTATCTGACTAACTAGTATATTTGATAAAATTTGAGTGTGGTGATGAATAAAGTGTGCTTTCAGTTTTATTTTATTCCCATGCTTATTGCTTTAAGTACATACATTACTATCGTATCTTAATCTACGCATGCAGTGTTGTACTACCACATGCATGCATTAATTAGGTTGTTTTTAATTGATATATCTAGTCACTCACTCACTATTTGCAGTACTTTACAATATTTATGGCATCTTATGGTAGACCTGTGAAGTATGAATTATTTGATCATAGAGATCCGTTGTCTATTAAAGGGCGCTCCCATTTGACATTTGCTTTTACATTCAATCTTATGTATCTAGTGGTTAAATGGCAAAGAATCTCTAATCATGAAAATAACCATGCATCCAAATACTGCACACAGCAATAGTGGCATTGGTGTCCTTAACTTTGCAGGCAGTCTGGTTAGTTTCCTTTATATCGGTTATTTGGGGAGATTAGCTTCATATTTTGATTTATTAACAGGACTGTACTTTTACAGTTTCGATTTAACTTCAAAAAATATTATTTTGACATTTAAAAAAATAGCCAGAAAAATGCTTTCACTTCTATTCATATTCTTTGCAGGTTTAGTTAATAATCTGATAGTTTATATTTTTTATTTGCATGAAATATATCCGGTTACATTTTCTATGAATAATAAATAAATATATAAGAATTAATTTTAGATTATCATTTAGTACAGCTTTAATGCTACTAAATTTTATGTGAAATTAGTGTCCCGATAACTCTATAATTCTCTTGGTGTACCTTAGTCGCCGTTCGTTAGTAGTTTAATTCCTATGAAAACACCAATAAAGTAGCATCCATATATTATATTCTCACTATTCTCTTTTATTACACAGCAGTATCCTTTTACCGTCTCCATCCTCATTTTACACACTCACAGATGGCCTTCTCGCCGATCACAGCATATCCTCTGATGCCTCCTCCGACTGTCTAACACGCCACGACTGGCCGGTCGCCCCTGGGACACCCACCATCAGCACAAGCAACGCTATTCCCCCTTCTGCCACCGTCACTGCCACTTCCGCTTCTTCGTCGATCGATACTGAGGCTGACAGCGGCGTTGTGCTCTGCCAAGGTGGCAGTGGTAGCCATGATTCAGTCGCCAAGGAGCAGTAGTCAACCAACCAACATTGCTTAGTTTGTTCACGCCTCGTCAATCCCTTCTTCCCTTCCCGTTCTCTCAATCAATATTTAATCTTTAATCAGTTATCCCACCTTATCTTTTTTCGCCGAATTGTGTCGGCGTGGCACACTATTTTTCCTTTATACATACCTACGTATTCTTTAATTAATTATTATACACACACACATATGACTATTATATTCGTTATTAATCTGACCGAGTTTAATAGTCCCTGAAATCCGTCAGAGCCTTTGGTGTGTATTATTCTCTTGTTATTTCATTATTTTTTTAGCAACATTAATTCAAAGCTATATTATTACTATAATACCTATTATGCAGTAGAGTTTTATTTTTTATGTCGGCTTTGTGTTTGATTACCTATCTATCTATCGTATTTTCTTTGGAAGGTGCATGTCTTGGCCGTATTCTTTTGTCCATTCCTATGATCCGGGTTTGATAGTCCTCTCATATCCCGATCCTCTCATTTCTATATCCAATCCCTCCTATTTGCTGGCTTGCGTGCTGAACGGTTTTTTCTGCAAAGCTAAAAATGGCTACTTTCGTTTTTGAGTTCACTACACGCGCATACACATTTTTACCAAGTTGATTTACTAGTTTCGTGTACCTCATCAGCTCAGCACTATTCCAAGGCTGATCAGTCGGTTGTATTTTAATAGAGAATAACATGTATGTATATTTTGATTTTTGTGTTTTTTTGGAGAGTTACTTCCTGAATTTCTTAATTTTATACGTCCGTTTAATTTCTTAGTTAGTACCTTTTCACATATTATATTATTGATATGTATCTACTTTTGTTTTCATTCTCGAATATGCAGTCAAGCCTTTGACATGTTTTAACTTGAAGATATGCATAACTTATTTTGCGTGAATTGGGTCTTGACTTATTGACTCAATACTTTCAGCAATTACGTTTTTTCTCCCAGTTTCTACCTTACTTTAGAAAAGTATAAGATTACTTCGTTCATATTTGTCATATTGTTCTTAATTATTATTATATTTTAAATAATTTTCTCGTTAGTTGTAATAGTTATTTGTTATATTTCATATTTTAAAAGAGAGTACTTTTGGCTTATTATATTAATATCATCTTAATTCTTTATGTCATATGTCATTATTTACATACATTCTCCCTATATATTTCCTTATACATATTATCCACACTAACCAGGTGAAAAATTACTTAGGCGACACTGCAGTGTCATTTGGAGTGAAGTGTGCTGTCTTCAGTTAATATATATGTGCCCTTCCAATACCCACCCACTAAACATCAAAAGACATCCAGTGTTCTATTCATTAACTTCAAGGCTTATTTGTGCCCCGCCTCCCTCTTCCTTCCACATCTTCTTTCCTTTTTTGCTCACCATATCGAGTTTTTAATAGAATATATTTTTTTGTAATAGATCACAACATGCAACTTTACTACTATTCGCAGCTACTGCTACAACATTACTTGCGATTATATATTTCTATTTCTTTTTTTTATACGAGAAACCCATTCATTGATTTGTTGTGAAACCATAGTAACCGAGTGTGAAGCATTTAATTACTTTTAGTTTTGGTTTGGTTTGTTCATACTTTACGTATATATTTTCGGTGGAACTTTTCACCAACATTATTCTTACTATATTATTATTATTATTATTATCTAGTGTGTACTACTCATTTTGTTTTAATTTTGTCTTTACTTTTATTCTGGATATTATTAACTTGTGTGCAACACAGACATATTGCTTGGAGAGAATGCGGTGCTGCCAATTAGCTGACCGAACTTGTGAACTAAATTCGCTTGTGTGTTGTGATGCTTGATTATTTTTATGATTACTTATTATTATTATTATTATTACTTAATTTTTAGAGTCTGAATATCTGTTTGAAGAAGAAAGGTGGGCTATGATGTTTCGTACTTGCTATACTGCTGCTACAACCGTATTTTACTTTGACTTCCCTTCACTACTTTTTTTTTCTATCTACTTATTATTAATTACTATTTACTTATTCATGTATCTTAATCTATCGTGCTATAATAATAATAATATCCGGTAGCGTTTGTTACAATAGTTGCAAGTGGAAATTGTCTGTCTTAACAATAGTCTGCTGGTCAACAATCACGCCACTTGCATTACTAGTGTTAATTATCCCGCTGCTTCTCTTTCTGACCATTCTATACACACACATTCATTTGTCATTCCCTTTTGACTCCATAAGTATGAAAAGTTATGTTTTATCAAGAAATATTGCAGCAACCATACATACAAACTCCATTTTGGTTGCTTACCTTTTGGTGTCTAAAATCCTATTCTCTACATACATTCTCTCTACCTATCTTACTACATACATTTACTTACCTCTTATATTTTTTCAGATGCTCAGTTCATTTGTACTATGCTACTTACTTTAGTCATTTTGATTTTAGTGTTTTTTATTCGGATGTTATGCCGCAACATGATAGTATCATTGTCTAAACCAGGAATTTCTTGGTTTACATTGCATTTTTCGTCTGTGCCGATTGGACCTCAGTGATCAAATTTTAATTTTGTGTCTTGTTTGTTTCTGTTTCTCTGTAATTTCTTACCACTAACTATATCTTACAACATAATTATTACATTTCACAGTTTAAAACAAGTGTTAAAAGAATGATTGATACAAGTGAATTTATTGTATTTTGCAATTATCATGGCTGCATTACTGATATATTTATATTACCCAATTCGTCTGATTTTGCCTTGAGGTATGTTTATTTATTAGTTTTGCTTTTTAATCCTCGGATTAATTTGTATTTAGTACTTTACTAGGTTAGGTTCATCATTTGTCGCCAAATGTGACTAGTGAGATTTATTTAGCCACTAATACCGATTCGTACGGCTGGATACTGTTATACCTGCTGACGATCAGTAGAGTGTTATATTTTGGACAGTTGTCCCTTCCTTTGTAATGCATACTAGCTTCTGATAAATTCAGTTATTAAACAGTTTCTTCCTAATTTTTCTATCGAAATCTAAGAATTGTATTTGATTTAACATTTTATCTGTAACATGTACTGTATTAGTGCTGTTAAGGGCAAATCACCCTTTTGGTATTACTAATTTGCTGAAATGATTTATCTTTTTCTAGTTGTATGTATGATTTCTTGCTTTTGTCTCGTATCTTATCAGATTGTTCTTTTTTTACAAGCTGCATATTTCCAACCAACCTGCATAACATACCACCCATCGTGTGCCATCCCCTTTGCTTTTATTGCAAGTTGAGGGCATGCGTGAGCATCATGTCGTTAGCTTAAGCCTCGCTGGATGCTTGTATTAGATTGTTTCTCAATCCCTCATTCTCCTTATGCAAGGGACTGTTTGGGAGGTTTCCTTTGTAAAACGTAGATGTCCTTATCCCCAGTGCCATAATGGATTATGAGGGTTTTCACACGCATGGCGCATTAATATCTACTGAAATGTATACGTTTGAAGTGAAATAGTTTTGCTAAAACTTGAAACTGTTTGAAGGGAGGCTTGGCTATTTTACAACATAATGCATTCGCACCAACCATTACTTTGGACCGGAAAAATCAACGTTACAGACTATCTATACATAGTTATTTTTTTTTCTTTCGTTTGTTATTTTTGTCCTTAAGGAACATCGCACTTGTGTTTTTATTGCCTTTCCTACAAATGGATAATTATCTCTTTGCTTTTGAGTGTTTTTATTTTTAAAGGATTATGAATATACATACCAGTTGATAGCTATCTTTTCTTCTGTTTTTTATTCTTATACGCTGTCATGAATGCTTTAATATTTTTTAATCACAATTAATTTTAGTTTAATGTATTGTATTCGGTCATTGAATTTGATTATTTTTGAAATAAGACTTCACTTTATTCATTATTGTTTTAACTTAACTCAATGGACTTATTTCTGGGAACCAGTTACATATTTAATTTTGAGATATTGATTGTAAGAATAAGATTGTCAGTTGTGGGAGACATTAAACAGATCCGGTACTTTTACTAAATATTTCTGAAATCTACTTATTGTATTAATAGGTTGTTTGATTGTTAGAAAATGATCGCTGGGTTATTTGCTTCTGGTAAATTAACGTTGAATACGTTCCAAAATTTAGCTATTGGGCCTATATTATTAAAAGTAGTAGTTTGTGTACAACAACAAGAAGATATCTATTTTACAAAATTTAATTTAGACAATCGTCATTTTTAGTAATAAACTGTCTTAACTTTGAAATTATTTAGATTTTTAATTAAGAGATACGAGTATCTTGTTTAGTTTTATTTTGACTGGTAAATAAACTACTGTTCAAGTACTATATATTATATATCGTATACTCTAAGTGATATGAAATTATGTCTTGAATTAAAGTTCAATCAAGAAGGCAGATTTCAAAGGTCAGAAAAGGCTCTGTATTGTTGTTATATATCACAAAAACGTATCAGTTGTATTGTATTGAAAGATCAGAGAAATACTGCAGGTAGGAGTGGGCAGTTGTGTACTTAAAGGATTTAAAGAATGGCATTTTGTTATACGCGTCTTGCCTGCTGGTTTGGGCGATGAATAAAATGAAGAAACGCGCGTCTGGGTGGCTCATAAGCATCCGTAAAAAAATAATATAGTATAATGCCATGCTACTGTCATACTGAGTAGTAGTATACACATTAAAGTGAGAATTTTAAAATAATCGTTAATAATTTTGTACGACATCATTTCAGAAAATATAACGTAATTGATGGCCAAAATGAATATTAGTCAGTGAATAATGAAATAGTGAGTCGCTTTCCTTTTAAAGATGGGAATTTGTACAATCCTTTCGTATTGAAAACCAGCTTTGCATTCAACCTGTTTACACGAGATATTTGAGAATCAAAGAAGGAGATAACTGTTTTATGAGCAGCGTTTCATTGTATAATTTAAAACAAAAATTAATCAAATAAAATCACTCAAAAATAAGAATAGAGAGATTTTTTCTTTTATATAGGCATTGAAAAGCTGGTCTTTGAGACAAATATGGCAACAAATAATATATATTTATGTATATATGTATATATTATCTCAATTGAGATTTGATTACGCATAAGTTACTGATCTTCGAACGAAAGGGATGCGCCCATTTTATCAATTAATTTGGACAAGGTAAGAAAGAGGTTTTTTCCAGTCATCCAGTATGTATTAAAAAAGGAAGTAAGAAGTGAAGAAATTATTGATCAAATGCAGTTGTCTAGGTGTACCTAATAGTAGAGATGTCAGTAAATATACATACGTATATAAATATTTGTAAGCAGTACTAGTATCAATATAACAGTCAATTAGTAAAAAGGGATGAAATCTGAATTATCAAATTATAGTAGTAATAGTAATATCTCTGGTATTGCGCGAGTTCAAGATACAAGTAATAATATGTCTGTTTCAGTAGTATAATTTAGCAGATATTATAATACGCATAAACACTTTTCATAAAACATAGACACTGCATAACTATAATAATGGTAATATTGTATGTAACTCTCATTGAATTGTATACAAGGACTCCCGTAGTCCTCGATTGTATATACTTATGAAATAAATTGAGTAGTTGGTCGATAGAGGCTTTAGGTAACGGGGAATCGCCAAATGTGTGTGTGTAGTTGCTACATAGGTCTGTTGTTCATTATGGCAACTGCATAATTTCAATATAATATAGTGTGTTTTAAGTATTCTTAAATATTTAGTTAAGTATGCGATTTAATAAAGAATGATATTCTTGTGCTTGCCTGGTGCATTGATTACTCCATTGTGTGCGTTTTAATTATCTACTTAAGTCTATACCTTCGATATTTATTATATGATACTGAGGGTGCAATACTTATCATGTGATTTTGGGGAGTAAAGTTAGACACACCCATTAACTTGCAATGCATGTAACTATTTCCAAAAATGTTCTCTTATGAATGCAATATATAAATAAATATATATCATGTTAGGTTGATGAGACGGTAGGTAGATGTATACGTATTTGTTATATCATGGGCAATAGTATGTAGACTTAATAGTAGTATCACGCCAATATTATAGTAATCGCGTATATCTGTTGGAAGAACATCAATCGTAATGCTGATGCCAAGATGAGCCTATGATAATAATCTATTTAATTAGAAGAATTACGTAATATGGATGATGATCATGAGTTGATATATATATATATATACGTAATGTAATACAATGTGCAGCTGCAATGAATCGATGAATCGATTGGTTTATGAGTGCATTAGGTACGCAGTATTTATTGAGTGAATTTGAATGCTTAATGGTTTGAGTGTGGGTTTATACTTTTACAGTAAATTCACGTTTACGTGTATGAATAATACTTTTAGGGATCGCAAGATTTGGAGCTATAGTTGTTATTGAGAAGTTGGTGTTGTGGGGTTGAGTTGAGGGACCGCTGAACTGGATGCTGCTGACGCTGTTGATGCTGCTGCGTAGAGGAGGACAAGGAGTGATGATGCTGGAGTTGTGGATGATCGTACATGTCGTAGGATTCCTTGGAGTCCGTCTTGTAGGAGAGGGACTTGCTGGCGTTGATCTTGCGGCGTTGGACGAAGAGGTCGAGCACTTTGCCAGAGCGGCTGATGAGGTTGACAACTTCTGCACAGTTGAGTCCTTCGGTGGTCAGGTCGTTTACCTGCAAGTAGAGGAGAGTTGGCTGATCAATGGTACCAACACAGTGGTTTAAATGGGGCCCTATTGAGGTTGCATTTTGAGTTGAGAGAGGGTGTAACGTAAGATGAAGAGATGGTTTATTTATCGACTTATTTAAAGGGTTCTAATAAGGTTTTTGGAAAGACTCCATATAGTTTTTGTTTTTAAATTAAAAGTATCTTTTTGATGTATACGTGAAGTTACTTTAGATCATGGATTTGAAGTAGATTAATAAATACAATTAATAACAGCAGGTATTTTTCTCTAGAAAAAACGGAATTTGTAAATAATTGATATAGAGAGAAAAAGCCTCCAAACACTCGTAATATATCGGTTTTTTGCTCTTTAAACTTTGCTGTTTTTCGCCTATATAAAGTTATGTAACCTCAAAGTTACATTAAGCTATATATATGTAGACGACGTATTCGAATTAATCAGTACTCTTGCTTTGATTTTACACGAATAAAGATGTTACGTGTGAAACAAATTGTTTCTCTCCTCCTCACCTTGAGTATCCTGTCGTAGAGATTGAGCTGCCCTGACGTGGCCGCGGGTGAGTGAGGTCTGATAGCGGTGATGACGATGCCCCGCGGCGCCTGACCTTGACTCACCCCGATTCCAAATGACTCGGTCTCCGCGGCCTTGACCAGTCGGATCCAGAATCGGCGCACAGTGAAACTCCTCTCGCGACCTCCGCCAACGACCACGCTGCCTCCGCTCGTGTGCTCGACCCCACCGCCGCCGACCAATGCGGAGGTGTTGTTGACGAAGGGACCCTCGATGCGGTCTTCTGAGTCGGCGCGGTGGACCCAGGCGCTGTGTGGAGGAGAATGAGGGGAGTGGTTGATGAGGAGACCAGTGATCACAATGTAAAGGAAATCAATAAGTCATGGGGAGATCGATGGTTATTATTTAGAAGTTTCATAAATAGTGTTGAACAAAAACCATAATTAAAAGGAGAATAATAATAATTAACCGGAAAAAATCAATAATTATTGGGGGCAAGATCGATAAATAATGAAGGAAAAATGGATAATTATCGAGGAGAAGATCGATAATAATTTGAAAATGCTTCAATGATGAAAAATTACTGATTAGAAGGGCGATAACCAGTTTAGGAAAAATCGATTTATTGAAAAGATATTGATTAAAAGATATTTATGGAAAGATATTCCTAATAATTAATGATGATATTATTGAAAATTAATGATGATCAAAATTGGGAATTATTCTTTAACAAATAGTTCAAATGTTTTATGAAGTCTTGTTCAAAATTTGTTTAGGTTTTATATTATTATATACCTTACTTATACTTTTTTGCCTATAAACCGAACTTATTGAAATTATAAAAATATATTGAATAGACCAAAAAAATCTTTGAGATGCAAGAAATTAAATAGTTATTAAAGACATTCTACGTTAGATAATTAGTTGGTGTGATAAATTACTACTTAATTATATCATTAGATTCTACATAAATAATACTCCATCATTTCGAATTCAACATGTTAATAACATTATTTAAAATACATGATTTTATATTTACTAAAATTTACACATTATTTCGGGTTCAAGAGCTGCAAAAGTATTAGCGGTGTTTTGACTGTTCTCTAGATATTCATTGTGAATATTGACATCTGTCTTCATATACGCGAGACAAGCCTTTTTTTATGATTCAGTGAATATTCCTCTTTTCTAGTGGGTACTCAATTAAGGACCACATTGAAGTGTAGAGGTCGGTCTCACTTGCTATTGATGTTTTGTGAGGGTCGTGAGGGATGTCGTTCAGGATCGATAATCGTGGCGGTGGAGGGTGGTGTTTTGGAGCGGATGACGCGAGGATCGGAGGAGTGAGACTTTCGAGCTCGTGGGGACTTGGAGGGGCCGCCCTCACCTCCTCCGCCCGAGTGAGAGGGACCGGGGTTGCAATCTGGCTCTCTGATTGGTCGAGATAGAGAGAGAGAAGGAGTTGCGTGTTATTGGTGGAGAGAATTTATAGAGAGGCGATACAGATCGATAGAAATGCTGATTGATATTAACGTCTTCGCTAACAGAAATATGACCAACCAACCAGCCAATCAGAAGTCATAATTTAGGCAAAAATAATCACGTGACTTCTGATTCACATATTTTGGGATTATTTATTACAGCATACATAATTGAAGATGAAAAGAAATAGTATTCCGTATTTACAAAATAATTTGATTCCGATTATTAATAGTCTAACTGTCGAGGTATTCTTGAAAAATTCTTTTAACTCTCAATTAATGGCAAATGAAAATCTAAAATTGTCGGTTTATTTTCGTATGCCAGGGAAGTGCATGAAGAAAAATAGAAGAGTAGTGACGTATAATTTTGGAATAAATTTATAAGAATGTAACTTTAAATATCAAATATTATCAAAATTAATTTTCCGTCGGCCAATATGCATATAATCATACTTATTGATGTGTAACCTAATTAAAAATAATAAAACCATAATGAATAATACTTTTGAAATAAGCACCACAGATTATCGTAAATATAAATTGGCAAAAATTAAAAAAAAAAAATTAAAACATTTATTTTTTATTAAGTCAATGATAATTAACATTGTGTAAACACTTGTACGAGTTATTATAGCAAGTAAAAAATATTTCAGCAGTAATTATTACAACTAAAAATAATGTTAGTGAAATAAGCCTATTTCATGATTTAGATATGGTTTTCAGAATAAACAATTGAGAAAAAGTAATAAATACCACTTTGTCTTAATTTGAGGAAAGATTATATATATTAATTTACACATACATATATATATATATATATTTTGGGATATGATTTTTATTGACAAACCAATCAAGTCACTATCTAAATTAAGGTAAATGTTATCTTAATGAAAAATGGGAATTCATTCAGAGTTTCGTATATTCTCACGTGTTCCGACTATGTAGGTTAAGCATATATATGTCAACCCGCGTGATTGGTGTTGATAGACACGAATTCAATACCATTAAAAAGTGCATAGAGGGGTGTAAATGAGTCGAAATACTTTTTGGAATTGAGTTGGCAAAGATATAAGAGAGAGAGAGAGAGAGACCTAAAAATACGCTGCGGAAGCTCTATTAAAATGCGATTATATTTAAATATATTCTCCAAGATACGTAAACAAATTTAAGTTCTTTTAAAGAACTTTAAGTTGTGAAATAATTGGTTGTAAAAAATCACTCACTTTCCCATACAGTCGAGGCCACCCTGAACTGACGGAACATGAGCCCGTCGTTGGCGGAACTCATTCTCAATGGCCTCCCGACACCCCGGACACTGGATCTGGTCAATGGGGACCGTATTGTAGCGCGTGATACGTGCTGGACCGCCAGTCGTAGTTGGGGCACTGCCCGACAGGGGTGTGGGAGATCGGCCGCGTTTGTGGTTCCCACTAGGCGCCGTCATCGACACAGCCGTCGTCGAGGATCGGAGCGGTTTGGGTGGCGGGTCTGGTCTGTGGTTCGTGGCTGAGTTGAGAATTCCCCGGCTGCCGGACTTTCTGCCGCCGGACGTGGAGGGTCTGCCGCCGCCACCACCCGGTGCATCCTCGACTGCCGTTTCCTCGTCAATGTCAAGCTCTCGAGTTCGCCGGGTGGAGGGCCCATGCCGCGAGTTGATTGGCGGATTTGGGTGACAGGGATGCGAGTCCGAGTCCGATTCTGTTGCTGGCGGCTCGGGCAAATCCACAGCCGAGTCGGTGCTGGGGATTTTATGCTGGAATTGGTTGCCGCCAAGATTCTGTCCGTGGTGGTTGTTGTTGTTGTTGTTGTTGTTACTAGCGCAGGAGGAAGAAGTGGAGTTGAGAGAGGTCTGATGGAAGTGTGGACTCTGTCCTCGACCTCCTGAGGTTGGCCCACTGGTCGAGGACGAGGGGTGGTCTGGGTGGAGTTGGTTCGTGGAGGTGGTAGCGGAAGGGAAGTGGAAGTTCTGGTTCATTGGTGAGACGGAGGAGGTGACAGAGGGTGCTTCTGTTGCGAGAAGATGGGGATGGGGAGAAGGGATCCTGTTTACTGATGTTACAGTGTGTCTCATAAGTTCCTACCACAGTCATTTACGACAAGCTTTACATTGATATCTGAACGGCTATATCTCGCTAACTAAGCAATTAAGACACTGTAGATTATTATTTTAATCATAGTTAAAAGTATGTTTAATAATATATATTCTAATTCCTTCAAAATCTTTCAGTCGTCACAAAACAAATATACTCGTATAAAGCCTCATATCTTTTAAATTTTATGTTTCATCTAATTAAATCAAATTTGTTATTTGTTACTTTTCAATTTTCCAAAAAGTCATGCAAGATTAGTTAGTTCAATTGATCTATTTATTTATTTATGTGGATAGGCCTCTATATGTTACAACATATCAAAAGTATGTTTTTACTTTTATCATTGATGCCGTCAGCAAACGAGGTGCCTTCTGAGAGTCGGAGAGTTGTGGAAACTTTGACGGCCGAGTCGAAGGATTTGTTGAAGCTAGGTTGGTTAGCCAGAGCCTGTGGGGCAAAAGGAAATGGGGGGATTATAACACAGAAAGAAATGTACATAAAGAGGAAAGAAATGGTGAGAATAGCTGAAAAATAGGCAATTAAGAAATATAGAAAAGAGAAAAAAATATGAAAAGGGAAGAAGAACGCAGAAGGATAGGAACAAAGGGAAGTAAGATTAAGAAATAAAGAAAGACAAATTGCATGTATGAATTAACGAGGAAAAGTTAAGAAGAGTAAACAGATAAATATTGAAATATAATAAAATAAATATTATAAAAGTAAAGATAGACAAAATATTTCAATTATAGGAAAAGAAAGAAAGAGAGAATCGCCTTACCTTGATACTTGGCTTGCGGTTGAGGTTGCTCGAGGACGCTGCAGTTAATTTGCTTCCACCATATCGCGACAAGGACTCGTTGCCTTGACGATGATACTGCTCGGTCCCAGCACATCCACCGGCACCCGGAGTGGTTGACGAAAAACGCGCCAATTTGAGGACAACACGATCGGGGAACTGTTGGAGCATGGCCATGGCCTGACTCAAGGTCTGGTTCTGGAGGGACTGCCCGTTGATGGCGAGGATCTGGTCACCTGGTAACAGTCGTCCACATTTGTCACCCGGTCCTCCTGGGGTTAGAGAATCGATATAGACGGGACGGGTAGGGATGTCGTCAGTGCCGGAGACCACAATTCCCCAGGGTTGCCCAGGAGATGATCGGGTGAGTTCCACGCGCAGAAGGAGCTGACTCTCGAAGTCTTCCGATGCGGCTACAATGAGGGTAGAATGAGGATACAGTGAGGATGCAATGAGGATACAATGAGGATACAATGAGGATACAATGATGATACAATGAGGATACAATGAGGATACAATGAGGATGCAATGAGGATACAATGAGGATGCAATGAGGATACAATGAGGATACAATGAGGATACAGTGAGGATGCAATGAGGATACAATGAG
>JAYRBW010071206.1:0-26542 GCA_036023295.1 Invenusta paracnida | reverse complement strand
TACGTTTCCCAAACACTGTCAAAGCAATGGTCCTCTGCTTCTAAGTTTTATTCAAACGCCAAATTATAAATGGGATGACCAAGGCCGTATTTTTTATCTGGATGGCAACAAAATCGAAACATTGAATATATTGGACTTAGTGTGGTTGCTGTTGATATAAAGAATAAAAAAGCTCCGCCAAATGGATGGTACCAATTTGAAAATGGTATCAGTATCAGCCAATCAGTTCCCGTAGGAAACTTTCTGATAGTGTTCAATATGTTCATTGTTGCAGATGTTCACCGGGGGGGGGGGGCGTAGAATTTTATGAAGCTCCATATTTTGTTATCTATCAGGCGAACTTGTAAACTTTGTATTTCGGTGTATTCGTCTTCTGGGTCCCAATATTCGTCAGTATTATTGATCTGATAGGAGATACCTTTTTTAATTATCGAGATAAGGCCGTCTCCTCTAGAGTATTTGTTTTCCATGCTCGCTCAGAGTCTGTCTTTGCGTATTGTGTTGTAGTTCTTTATTTCAGGGAAGGTGTCGCTCCTTCTAAGTTTAGTCTCCTTGGATGAAGGCGATATCGATTTTTTCGTCTTCTAGAAAATATTCAACTTCGCTGAGTTTAGCTAGGAGATGGAAGCAGTTGCACACTGAGTGAAGGTAGAAGACGGTGCTGTGCTGGTGATCATCGTATTCAGGTGGGGCCGCGCACCATTTTGCAAAATATAAATACTGCTTTAGAAACGCATATTCCAAATTGAACCCATATTCATCAACTTAAAAAATGTGGCCATTAAACTAAAACTCTCACAATTATGTTGCGCACTGTCGCTAGATTCTTTTGTTGCTAACACTTTTGTTCTCTAGAATTTCTGACATCTTTCTCGGCAATTTCCACAGAAATCAGTTAGTTTTTAAGGTGGCGAGCCACCGTTGATGTCAATCTGTGGCTTGTCTGGTAACATTTTTTGGTGCAGTCGCTCATTAATCATCGTTAACGTTAAAAAGGCACATCTCATGTTATTCTTAATATAATTTTTACCATTTTGTTTTCCACTCTGATATTCTTTGCAGTCTTCTCTCAACGCCTTCTTCTTCTATCCAGACTCAAATTACGCTTCTTGCAATATCATCCCTGTATTATATATTAAAATTATCCACTAACAAGAAAAAAATCCATTTCGCATTTATTCACTGCAGTCTGTCTTGATTATTCACCTTTAAGCGACGAGCTTTTCCGTGATTCATGATGGAATGAATTTCATATATGTTAATAATGTTTTTTTATGGTAACTTGATTACAAACTTCAATGAACTTTAGTAGGATACTTTATTTAAAGGAGAATACTAGTAACGTGATTGTACATCTTGCGAATTTACGCCACATATGTTATCGTCATATTCTTTGTTATATATAGACATGTATTTTAATTGAAAATAAATTACATCTAATTAATTCCTAATATGGTTAACAATAGCTGAATTTCATTAGAAATATGAATAAATGAAACTTGAATGCGTGTTGAGCTAAGTATTGGAATAAGAATCCCGGTAACTTGATTGAATATCCTGGCAATGAGAACAGCTATATACATATATACATATACAAAGTCTAAAGACAATAAACCAATTGATTTGAAAAGGAATCCGCTTACTATGAAAAATGTGCGACTTCTCTATTTTGGATTTAAAGATTATAGGAAAATGAAATACTCTTACAATATTCGATTTTGCATCAGCAAGAACACTTTTTAGAACAATACACCAACAGCTAGAATTACTGATGGTATACCATCACGATATATAATTAATTAGAAATCTTTTTTTTTAAAGCTACATTTAAATGTTACAGGGAAACATTTTTTCGACACTTTCAAAGCTGTTTGTTATACTAACGTACTGTGTTTTATATTAAATCTCATAAGGACTTTCAGTACATCTAGAACTATTATCTCTAGTGAAAACAATGCACAAAATTTAAATTTCAGATAAAAACGCATCCTTGTGTCATTACTTTTAGCTGGACATGTACATGCATATTCTTTGATAGATTAATTACTAACAAAAAAATCAGACAGAAAGCCCATTTCATGAAGTAACTTTGCTATACAATTGTTTTAACAACAATTCAGTGTCAATTAAATCCAGTTTCGATATGCATTTATTTTGCTCCATATTGTGGATTTTCTTATTCCGTATATTACAAAAAAAATACATTTAGTACAACCAAAGGAGGAGAGCACCACTAGACTTGTTTAGTCTATTGATAATAGTGTTAAAGGATGCAGTATAATGGCAGAAAGGAGAGCTTCCGGTTACCCTCGAGCTTGTCTGGCAGTACTAATGACTTCACAATAGTGCATCCATTGTCAAGTTTGACGATTACGGGTTTTAATAGTATTATTGAAGAAGAATTATGTAACTGGAATTGAATTAGACGTTAGCAAAATCTTTTTTAGCTCTTGGTGATATAAATCTTGCTCTTCTTAGCATGGCGAATAAGTGACATGTGTCAAATATATATTCCAATTTGCAGGTTATACTTTTAGTATCTCATTGACTGAATTCTAGTGAATATAAGAAAAAATCATACATACATATTTTTATAGAGAAAATATTGTGTTTCACGTATCCGGTGTATATGTATGGAAAAAAAGAACGAAAGTTCTTCTCGGATACTGTTATCGGAAACTGTATCCGAGAAGAACTTTCTTTCTTTTTTCCCATATACATATTTTTATCTTGAATTAGTATGAGATAAAACTATTTTCTAATTACAAAGAAAATATTAGTCCGTTAACAAGTAGATATATGTTTACAAAATCTCAATTTTCTGAGAATATACTCCTGTATTATACGTGTTTAAGTATGTATAATACGTATTAATTCAAATTGTAGAATTATTTCATAATTTCAGAATAACATTTCTGTTAACATGCTTTTATCTTTAAACATACTATAAAAGGTTGTGATTTTAATTAGGTGTTCTGTTATACACGCATATTGATATTTATAAAGGTATATTTTAACTAAAATATATTAGTTTGAAATAATAATAAAAATGTTATAGATTCTATAAAAATTTGACAATTTATTATACATATTTTTTTATTATCTATATTTTGAAAAACTATGTTATTTAACAAGAATTAAAGGTATTATAATATATTACTTAAATATATTATACATACATTATATAAATTCAAGACCACAGATATATGGATAATGTCCTTTTAAAAGTTATATGCAAAATTAAGTTATTAATACACTAAATCGCATTAAATCGTTTAAAATTGAAAAGTACAGTTGATTAAAAAAATATATTGTATTTTATTTGCTGCCAAAATATTTTCTCAAACAGATACAGCAGAGAACACTTTATGTTCCCACAATCTGATATACTATTAACACTTGAAAATTAAAACCGGGATACACAACTCAAAAGAATCGGAATTCCTGCCATTTGTGTTGAGTGCAGTAGATACATTAGTATACAAATAATATAGAAACA
Source organism: Invenusta paracnida (assembly GCA_036023295.1). Classification (NCBI taxonomy): domain Eukaryota; kingdom Metazoa; phylum Platyhelminthes; order Proseriata; family Coelogynoporidae; genus Invenusta; species Invenusta paracnida. Next base: position 23,043 of record JAYRBW010071206.1, on the reverse strand, counting down.
AAAAAACTGAGACAAACACAATAGAAACTACATCGATAAATAACTGGATATTGACTGATATTTTAAGGTAAAACATTGCTATCGATGTGAATCATCTAACAAAACATATAAGAAATCACCAATGTTACATGGAATAATATTTTTCTTCCAAAATGAAAGTACGCATGGAAATAATTTCAATATTCCCTTTGTTGTTTTGATATACATTGTGTTAAATAAAATAGCACAGCAAATAAAATAATAGAGGACAATATAATATAGTAAAAAGACATATAAGAAAGAAATGAAGGACACTGTTACAAACAGATTTGTAAAATACCCTGCCCGGTTTTTCTGTTTAAATAGTAAGAAAGGTCGATTGTACGTGACTAGCACCATAGAAATGTACTTACTAAATACATCCAGGTACACTATCGAGTGAGTTGATAAATAGCGTCAATATTATAACTAAGACAGCAATTATTCAAGTACACGTTGAAAGGGGAAGAAAAGGAGGAGAAAGTTTGAATAAGAATTCGACGGTGGTTTCAAATTGAAAAATTTAGACTGATTCAATCTTGTCGTTTGTTTTAATTTTCAGTGTTTTTTGTTGACTCAACACTTACTACCAACAAAGTAAATGAGTTGTCAAGTGGAAGGCGAGGTGGGGGAGTTGGATGCTGCACTTGTGGCTCCTATATTACAAATATTGACATGGTGCCTTTGCGGTATACCAGACTTTATTTGCAGTGATCGGATACAATTACCAGCACAAAACTATAAAAATATCCCCACAACGTTGTAACGAATATTGACTTCATTTGAAATATTTAAAGTCAAAAATTTGAATCAAATACTTGTTCATTTTTAATTGTTTATTAAACAACTTAAGCATTACTTTTAGAATTAAGATTTTTAAAGAACTTTTAACATAATTTCTTTAAATAAAATATTTCAACTAGTCCGATATAGAACAATGCACCAGTCAAGCTTTGTATATGTAGCTTGTAGCTTTGCAATTTACCTTTCGATTTGAAATTTCCGTCAAATCCTGGATAGACGTAACAGATCGCGACATAAAATTCGTTAAATTTTACGGACGATAATTAGTACATTCAATGAAGATACGAATAAATTATTGTGAATAGCCAATTCATAAAATAAGGAAGATTACATGAGTGATAAATGTATACACAGAAATAATATTGTGGGAAGATTTGTGATCTCATTAGTTAACTCGGTTGTTAACCTGAAAGAGAAAAAGTAAAAATGTAGGTTTTTTAAAAACAATAATTAAGATAGTTTAATAATACTTATTACTAACTGACAAGTTAATGATAACTATTTTGTACCATGAATATTTCATACGAACATAGTAATATTCTAATGTAATCTATTTTAATAAAATAATACAGATAATCTAAGACAATTTTACAAAAATATATAATGATATGTATATACTATGTGTATATATGATGTAAATTGCATAAGTGTATTATATTATATTTATGAATTACTTTTTTTGTTTAATAATATTAAATCAAAATAACAGATAAATTACGTATATAATATTGGTAATATATATATATATACAGTCGTGGCAAAAATATTGTTCCCGTATAATAATTATATGAAAACATCATATTTCATATCCAAAATTGTATATATTTTGTGCAAGCTAATTAATTAGAAAAACTATATGAAATGTGTATTATGTAGTTAATATAAAAACTACATAAATTGTATATAGTTAATATTTAGTGAAGCCTCTTGCATAATGGAAAGATTGGATACAGTGAACCATGGAACTGATCAGATTAGACTTCTTCTATAATTTACATATTCTATAAATTCTGTCCAAATGTAATCCAGGATTGCATAAGATAAAGCTCGTCATAGTTGATCTGACGTTGAAATTCTCTTTGTATTTTTGTCTCCATCAGACCCCCAAACATTGTCTATCAGATTCTATCGGAATTGAACTATAGATAAGTGATCAGATATTTTGGAAAAAATTTTGAGTGTGAATTGCCGAATGTATAGGGGTAAAATAAATGCCATATTATTTACTTATACACAAATGCCATTAACTGGAATGATAGTTTCCAATATATTATATGGATATTAAATTAAACATCAATAGAAATGCATCCGGCAATGATTATCATTAATACCAAATACAATATTTCCTTATTATTGTTAGACGGGTACAATATTTTTGTCCCAACTGTATATATAGACGTGTATATATGTATATACCATATAAGAAGTATATTACAGATTACAGATTAGCGCGTTATATCTATCCAACTTGAAGACTTAATGTTATTACAATAGCGGTTGATTTAATATAAATACTACTTATCATTACATAAAATATTGCAAAAATAGTTTATTGAAATTGTATGTCTAAAAAATGTTAGCGTTTCAAACACAATATCTTTATTTAATTTTTAAAACATGATTTAAAGATTGCTTACTAATTCGCTTACATAATTCGATAAAAACAAAAACAATTTTTTCGAATAAACATAACATTATTAGCAAAAATTATTCAACACTTCGGTCAGCTTATTTCATTTAATTCTAACATGACGTGATATTTTTAATAGTGTACTAATTTATGATTAAAAAAATAATAATTATTTAATTAAAAATAAAAACAGAAAAACTACTGTGTTAATCTTTTGAACAGTTTTAATTCAATTCTTTTAAATTGTGGCATATATTTAATTTAATAAAAACGAAATAATTTAATTTTGACCATTTAACATATAATGTGTGCTTCTATTCTTTAAAATACTTCAATAATTGAATTGGTAATGATGATTTGTACACAAAAGTAACAAGTCATTGACCGTATATATGTATATGAAATATTATGTATGTTCAACATGATGAGTATAGACTGAAAATTGTATAGACAGGCTATATTTAAGTGAAATATATCTATTTTATTTACATAAAAATCAAATTCATATATAGTGCATATATATGTGAATTCTGTTGCTTAATTAAATATTATATAAAGAAGAGTTCCTTAATGGGGGTGGGGATAAAGCATTACTCTGTCAAAAATAAACGTTGTTAAGTATATAATGAATCTTTATATGCCCATTTTAATACACTTAAAATTGAGTATAAATTTTACCTTATAAAAAATATATGTTATAATTTTTTGAAGTCATGTTATGTATTGCACAATATTTTAATATTTGTATATACATCCTGTATATACATTATACACCAGCAAAATATGCACAGACTATATCATTATAACTAAACAATTATAAAATAAAGTTTTTCAAAAAGTTACATAAAAATTAAACATTTATATCGTATCTTAGCATTCTCGACACCCTATATGAAATAAAAAATGATTCGAATTATATTGTTTAACGTTGTAGATCTAAAATTAAAGAGAATTAACAGGTATATTTTTCTATCAATTTATATTTCGTTCGAAATGTACACATCACAAATCACAAATGCTACTAATATTTTTTATCTTGTATCTAAAATACAGACTGTTTTTGTAAAAGTTAACTTTTAATATGATTATAACATTAATAAAAAATTAATAACCAAAAGCTGCAATAATTATTTCATAATAAATTCATTTCTAGTCTTCTAATAATAATCCAACTTTTTAATTTAATATACTCATTACATTTTACGTTATCAATATCAATATCGTAAGAACAGTTCCATTTCTTTAAAATTATATAATAAATTAGGAAGTAGGAAAAACGGTGTTTGCCTATATTCCTAAGAACAGATTGTTAATAATAATAAAATACATATACATATACATTGCTTAATGATGTCAGTATACTATATATTATTATATATTTGTATTACACATATCACTGAAAATTATAAATTTATTTCTTTAATTAAGTGTTATATCATTTTTATTTAATAATATTAAAATTTAATTTATTAAAAATATATTTCAAAACAAATGCTTGTGAGCATGAGCATATTCTAAAAGTGCAAACTTTTTATTATACATTTTTGAATAAATATATTCAATTCAAAGTCAATAAACTTTGAAGTTCTGATTTTTTAAAGATTAAACAAAATTATAAAATTGATTTAGAACGTTGATTAAATTTGTAAAATTATAAATAATTATACAAATGACTGAAAATAATTATTTGTAAATATTAATAATGCATATTTTGAAGCAAAAATTAATATTTCTATTACACAACAATATATTTGAAATTTATTGCTATCTATTTCAATTTAGTTTGTTCAAATATAATATTACTAAGAATTTAAACTAAAGATAATGTATGCTAACTATGAATACACGATTAAAATATTTGTTTTAAATAGACAAATATTATATCATCTCAGACATCTTTTTTATCGATTGCATCAATTTTATAGTTAACACTGTTTACAAAATTGTAACAATGAATTTATATTTAATAATTAACCTACAGCCTATATTATATGTATTATTCAGTAATCATACATCAATGGCATTCCGAGGCAATTAAACGTCTACATTACAAGCGGTTCAATTTTGACAGAGTAATGCTCGTGTCACGCACCCTGTAGATCAACATAAACTGTAACGGAAGAGCAGGCAGCATCCACCTCATCGATGTGGGTGACTCCAATTGCCACCACCTCCCCCCCTGTCGCCTTCTTCATTTCCTTCATATCGCCGCCCACAAAGCTTCCAGCAGTGAGAGTTGGCGACAGCTTATATCCCGCCTGTCCGCCGCCACCACCACTACCTGTCACAGCGGTGGAAGCCGCCGTGTACATCCCAGCGGCAGGCACGTGACCGGCTCGAATGGGCTTGGCGATCTGTGCGACAGAGCCACGACGGGCGAGTGAGCGCTGTCGAACAGCCTCCTTCATTCGGTCAATCTCCTGTTGGTAGCGACGTCGATCTCGCATCATATTTTCGCGCGACTCTCGTAGAGCTGATTCAAGAGAGTTCACTCGGTCCATTGTTGCCTAATGAAAATAATCAATAAGACAAATGGGATAATTGAATCATCATCTTCACATATCATACACATTTATATATAGTTATCTGTGTATTTATCGTACTAGTGTGATAAACTATAAATAGACCACCTCTCCTGTATAATAAATTTAGAATCAAAGTCGTGTAAACACGAAATTGATACCATGGAGAGGTAAAACTAGTCGTTTTTCACAATTTCGAAAATCTAATATTTTCATCATAGCCGAATTGGGAATAAAGGAGAACTCCTTAAAAGTAGACACACGATAACATTATTTGTTTAAACTAAAATTTGACTTATTTTTCCAAGCATTTCTGAAATGTTTGTACAAAATTTCAAGTCAATGGACAATACTTTCATAAACGAAAATTTAAAATTATTATTTAAAATAAAGATATTGTATAAAATTAATAATCAAATAAATTATGAGTATAATATCCATATATTATCTAAATTTTATCAGGGTATCTATATTTCTGAATTAACATGTAATAAAACAGTTACGTGGAAAACGTATTACATATTGTAATTTATTGCTTCAAAGTATTTAATTAAGTAATTATACTAGTGGAAAGAATTTACAATCAAAGCTTTATTTATTAAATAATTTTATACACTGTAATTCCAATTTGTTTCCTACATTTATTTAATATCGACGGTTAATTTTAATCTTTCAGTACAACTGTTTCAATTTTTAGAAATAAAAATTCATGACATAAAAAGAATACAGTATAATAAAGATACTATATATTTACTATATTTGAAATTTCCTGTATATTATTTTCAAGTCTTTTAAGCTTTCCAAATTTATTATTAATAAAAAAACAATAACCCGTAATATTTTAATATTACTGACAGCCACTCGGTTATCAATAGATAACAACCTAGAAATTGTCGCACAAATTATACGAGTCCCGACCGGGAATTGAAACCGGGTCTTCCACTGCCGACGAATATGCTAACCACTACACCACTAAACCCGTAATGTGTCATATTCATTAAAGTCAAACTACAATAGTGAACATTATAATTTTGCCCTTTAAAAAACAGAAGAACTTCTATGAAACGAAGTCGCGGTTGAAGACAAAAATGAATTTTACAAATCTCAATACATTATTATTGCCAATAATGGCAAAATGTGTTAGTTCATAGAATAAAATAATTGAAATAAGTGTTAAATATACTATGGATCTTAAAAATAGTGTTTGTCTTGAACTTTTTTTAAATGTCACAACTAAAATAGTTTTACAATGATAATACGCATATATGTTAGTTATAAAGATAAAATGCAACAGATAAATTAATACAAATAGTAATCATCATGTAGAATTAAATAAGGTTCATATTACCTTCCCAATATCTTTACAAATTGTACATATTAAAAAATATACTTAACTGAAGTCAAACAGTATTTTAAAAAGAGCTTACACATTTGACGCTTATTTTAATCCTTTTATGATATAATCTAATACACACTTTTTGCCACTTTTCGCTAGTAATATCACAATATGTTGACAAATACTTCGTTTTAAAGATTATCTCTGTATAACGAACTTGAATACAACGAGAAAAATTTGGACCCCATCAAATTTTCTATAGTTGTTATAATTTTTAAAAACCTTACACATAGCGAGATGGATTTTAACACAGGTTTTGTGGTTACGGTAATAAATATAATATCATGTATATAAAGATCTAGAAATTTAAATACATTTATTATTATACTTAATCATGTACCTACTTAAATTATAGCACCTTAACAGGGAAGTGCTATTAAATCAATATTACACGTTGCTTATAACACACACTCAATGCATAAGTATATATTGGTTCGAATACGTAAGTCTACTTAACAGTGCATGACTTGGTATATAGATGAGATACAACGAAAATAAAAAATACTCTTTATCTAAACATATATTATCGCGACAGAAGAAACTTTAAACGTAAATGTTTTGCATTGAAATCCGTTTTTTGATAACTTCTTAAATATTTCAGATTATACTTTAAAATTGCTGCAAAATTGAAGGCCCTATAGCAAAGGTTCCCAGACAAAACTATTACTTTTATCTAAGAGATACTTCCGATATATTTTAAAAATTAATGAAATATTTTATGAAAATGGATTAAAGATTTATGGGTTTATATGGTTTGAAGAATATGAAAAAGAAGAATAATACGAAAAAAGTCGACATTTGACCAATCAAATCTCAAGTTCTGAAATAGCTATGAGCATAAAAACTGATATGCTGATTTATTTTTAGCCGCGCTAAATGGTAAAAGGAAATATATACAAATATTAATTATTTTTTAGATGGTAACTGTTAAGAAAATTTGTAATTGTGTAATATGATATAATATCTATTATCTGGAGGGTTACTCCGCATGTGCTAACACTGTAGTAGGTTTAGATAAAAGCTGACATCACAAACGACTAATTAATAGAATGGCTAAAAATAAGACATAATATGTATGGAAAAAATAATAACATAATGTATAGTATTATAAAGAGATAAATTTGACCGTAAGTATAAACAGCAATAACTCAAATGACACTTTTCAAATTAGTATAAATGACAGTTGCAAGAAGGAAAAAACATTGAAAAAGACTAAGAATAATTAAGAGTAATAGCATAGCGTTTAATATAATAATCTAGTATAACAAAGTACTATTTAATAAAATTGGAATAAAAGTATAACAAATTCAATATGGCGACCACTATGTTATAGTATGTGTGTACTCAAATATTGTAGTCATCAAAGCAAAGCATTTAAAAATTATTACATTCATTATAATAGATAGTATTAGCCAATTTCAATTATTATATATTTTTAATAGTTTAATAAAATTATCAAACCATAACTTTTCTTAAATTGTTTGTTATAATAATTATTTAGTCAATTTAGAAATTAATTTACCTCATTGCTTTATTACAATACTGAAACAATAATAGTGTGAGAAACATTTTCTAATTACTGCTCTATGAATAAAGTACAATAAAGTTATGTGGAAACAGTTTGAAACAAATTTGAAATTTTTCTATATATAAATTTATTTTAACATAATAAGAATCTCTGTTTCTGTGTCTTATAAGTAGAATATTTTCGTTTACATATTAAAATTAATTTTTCTTTAAAATGGCTTAAAATTGGAATTTATAATATTACATAGTTAAATAATTAATTAATTTCTAAATATTATTGTTTATATGACGTTGAAGTAGTCTCAGACAGATCAGTATATATTTATTGATGATTCTGCTGATTAATGTAGTATTTTTTATATATTTAATATTTGTTTAAAGTGAAGACAACATTCTAATTATTTTCAGTTGGTTATAAAGAAAAAAGCAATTATATAATACAAAAATGTACACCAAAAACAACTGAACTATAATATTTGTATAATTATATTATTTTTAAATATACATCGGTGAATTCTACAAACATATTTAGAATTAAACTATAGCTTATTAAAATAAATTGACGTCATAAATTTGTTTACTTTTAAGTTAATGAAATATTTGATATGCAATAAGTATGCCAATGTATATTATCAATAAGGCTATTTACAGGATGCGTTATTTGTTCGATAAACACATAACATGACATTCTATACCCACCCGTAATTTTTGCGCATCAGGAGATAGTTCGATTTTTCTATTTTTTAGAATTTATAGTTGTGTTTTTAGCGTGTTGCTGGGAAAGTTGTCATTCATATAACTAATCATGTAATTCGACATAAAGGCAAACGTATTTACAAGTCAAAGTAAAACTTATTAAATAATGGAGGTATCTTATAGGCATAAACATATATACATTTGCGTGTATGAACTTGATTAATTCAATACAATTTATTCACATATAGTTATAATCTTTAACATTTTTTAATTAATAGTAATTATTAATTAACGGATATAATTTTAATTTATGCGTAAATTACGAACAATATAATCATAATATTGTCACATTTTATTTATTATAATTGCATACAATCTTATAATACAATAATTGTAAATATTATCGGACACAATTAATTATATTATTTGAATCTTAAATTAAAAAATATAACCTGCTAGACAATTTTTAATTTCTAGAATATTTTAATTTAACTATAATTTTTCTTTTATATAATAATTAAATTAATTATACATGTGGTAATATTAACAATATCATTATAATTATTTGAAATATAAATACTGAAGCATCCAAATGTGAAACACAAAAATGTATGATAAATACGTCATACTGATAATTAAAGAATCTTACTCTTAGCTTTGAAATTTGTATTGAAAAAATCGCAGCAATAAAATTAGTGTAACTATGACGACGAAAATCATAAAAAATATTAATTGTAAAATAATTATTGTATAATTATATCAATTAATTTATTCGCCCTACGCATAAAAAGTAGGCCACATTATAATTACTTTTATTATCAATTCATAAATATATATGAGTATAATATATAGGTACTACATATAATACAGAAATTTTGTTATATGTTAGCTACTAGTAAAAGCACAACTTTGTTTTTCTAATACCATTTTTTTTTCTATAATCGTCGACATTTCATTATTACTAATGTAAAATAATTATTTTGCGAATACATTATATTTCTTGCTTATCAAAATGATTTTATAAGATCTCTTCTCTCTGTTGATATCTCTTTCTAGAAGTTTTTTGTTGATTTCAAAAGGTAACTTAGTAAACATTTTATCTTCGTAAATGAATGTAACATAGTTTAATTTACAACATTTTAATGCTAATTTACATTAGGTTTACTAGACATTTTTCATTTGTCTCGAAATCACAACATAGATAGAGAAATTGATTTTTTAAACTATCTATGTAGACGATTTTCGAAAGTTAATTAAATTAGATTGAGCTAAGATAAATTAAGCTCTGGATAAAATTGTCTCTGTAAATGTTAGCTGAAAAATAGGATGTTATCAACCATTAACTAATTAAATTTAAACTGCCATGTTAATCAATAAATTAAAATTGGGTTTCTATGGAAATTAACAAAATTTTTGTATAAATGGAAGAAATCCACATATTTGCTTTTAATAATTATCATGTAAAGTTATTCCATCATTTTCGTCAATTCTTTCAATATCATTTTTCCATAATTATGGACGTAAAGCAAATAAAACAACATAGTTAGTAATCTATAATAACAACCTAAAACGTAGACAGTCACCTACAATATGAACTGTAGATTAAAGAATAGTGAAATACTGTTAAGTGTTTACGATAAAGCCAAGTAAGTCAATATTTTAAAAATAAATGTTGAAAACAAATAATTCAAAGAGCATTTAGAATTTAAATATAATTTAAATATAATTTAACAACTACGATAAAAACACCAAAACCAAAAAGTTATAAATATTAACGGTATATACAAATGATAAATATATTAACAGTACATAAATTGAAACAATACATACTAAAATATATTTTTATCGATGTAAAATAGTATGAATGTGTTCGCTATCGCTATTTTTATTATATCGCTAATAATTCATTACAATAATGAATAATATACCTAGTAAAATAAAATATGAACCTATAAGATGCGCTCAAATGGCTAAAAGTTTAAAATATTCAATGACATGATATCTATTAATTTATCACATTAAAACATCCTATCAATCAATCTTTATTATTAATTTACAAATATATTATTTCATGCTATTATGTATTAATAATATTAAACAGAAAATAACTATTGAAACTATGTGCCAATAATGACATGATTAATAAGACTTGTAAAATAATAGGGCTATATGATAACCTACGTCGTGTTTTCAATTTTAAGTGAAACTAATGAGGTTTAATCGCCTAGGAGCATGGAAGTTTGAAACACGCTGGCCATTTCAAGAAATGGTAAGTTGTCATTCATACTGTAATATTTTCATTGTATAATTCCTGATCTGATTGATCGAAATATTTAGCTCGTATAAAGCAAAGACAGATTTGTAGTCTATATGAATATAAGAATAACTATAAGAACACATAGTTCAACGAAACACTTATTTTAGAAATATGGACAAATATATAGAAACAATTGTTGAAGAATTGGAAAAATACATCTCTGAAGCAATCCAACAATAGATCCAAAGGCTGTGTCAAAATGTAGAGACTAGCAGAGATATTATATAACATCAACTTTTAATTATAAAGTATCATACTGAAATTTGTTTACACAAAAATTACTATTTATTAAAATATTATAAAAAAAGCAGCATTTAGAATTCAAAATAATGTTTAAAAAGAAAAATATTAAACACTTGTTTAATTGACACTCTATGTAGTAAAATAGTTAATGAGTACAATATAGGTTCAAATTTTAGTAAAATAAAGTACAATAAACTACAGAAATAATAATAAAATGATGAATATATCCTAAAATAAATAACTTTTATATAACATTAAAATGTCATATGTGATATAAAAGTAGAAACATTTAATTGTCATGATAATATAAATATAATGAAAAATAGTAAAAATAATAATAATAATAAAAACGCAGCAAATAAATTAATATTTAATTTTTAAAAGTTGTCAAAAAAGTTATAAAAAGTTGTACTGTTTTAAGAAATTGTAAAAAAAGGTGTTAGAACAGAATTATTATTTTTATTTGTTTATTCTTAAGTAATTGCTATACTAGTTACACTCTTTCAACCATTGATCATATAAATAGTTAGCTTATTAAAATGTACGATATTTATTATGTTTAATGTTTATTTATGTTGAAGTATTCATTTATAAATTATTTATTACACAATAATTAATCATTTTACCTCGGATTAAAAACTATTAAAAATAAATAAAAATAGACATCAATAAACATCAATAGATATAAATATATTGATAATAATTAAAAATTAATTATATTAAATCTATTCAAATAACATTTATACCATGCTTTACATTAAAGGAGTAAACTTTTCTACCTTTCAATTTCTGTTAATATTGTTAATGTAACATTTTTATAGTGTTTAACTCTTAATTTATAATTTATAATATATGTAACACCAATATTAGAGTTTAGTTAATAAATTAAAGCAACCCATTTATTATAGAGTATTTATATCCACGTTTAGTATAAAATAATTCAATAATATGAAAACCAACACAAAACAACTCACAAAAGAAAACCAGACCAAACCAAACCAAAACAGAAAACTGAATATTAGTCAAAACTTTTTTAAATTTTTAAAAAGTGTTCAATAAATGATATAGATCCGTTTATTACTTATTTAATTGAATTTATTGAATTATAATTGAAAAATAAATACTGCTAGATTATTATTTACGATATTTAAATAAAAGTACATTAAATAAACTTTGTCTTAGACATATATTTGATGGCACAATAAAATTATTTACTTTACGCTTCACCATATATTTCATTAATTTAACCCTCAGTTTGCAGACATAACTTTAAGAAGTTGAAACTATTACTAATGATATGGCTATTTAGGTATTTATTATAACTGAACAGAACACGGCAAACTGACCTTTGCGCGTCTTCTCCATTTCTACAGTTAATAAACAATATTGAAAGTTAGAAACTATACGGTGTATAGATAGATAGTAAATAATACTAGTGAAAAATATTATCGAAATTAATCAATAATATATACGAAGTTTTCAAACATTATCAGAAAATGTCCAATCTACTATCTTCGTCGGCTGATATATGTTTAAAACAAAAATTCGTAGCAATATTGCCTTTCACTTTAGACGAAACAAATATTTACTATTATTAGACATCACGAAATACAATATACTAGACACAAGAATATATGAGTTGGTAGGAAAACTACAAATGAATGTTGTAAAACAAGTAAGACTAATACCGATTTATTAACGTTATATGCAAATCGAAACGACAGACAGACTTATATAAAAATGAAGAAAGAACATATTTCATAAAAATAAACTAATCAATTTTGTTACTTTCTTTAATTTAAGTTTTACACCGTTTTATCACTTTTCTTGTATAAATATTATGCAACTCACTCGTGCACTCCTCTATATATTTGGTAATGTATATGCACGCAGTTCTTTTAAATTCGTTTGGTTTAGATCGTTGTAAAACTCACTGTAAATTCTATTTATAAAATTTACGTTTGATTTTAGATACGTGTAAAATTCATCTTTAAGTCTAGTATACTGCATATAATGTTGAAATAAATGTTCCAATTTATAAATGTACGTTTTAAAATAGAATAATTACCATATTTCAATGTCCAGTATATAAAATTAAATGAATAACTCAGAATGAATTGCATATTTATGTAATTATAACAATTTGATTTGATTTTACTTCAAATTCTGATAAATTACGAATATGTTTTTACTTGTATAATACGATATTCTAAAATTGAAATTTTTGTAAAGATTCAGTAAATAATTTTTTTTATGTCAATCCTTATTTCTAATAAAATATAGTTTCAAATTTCTATGATAAAGCTATACGAGATGTCAAATTAACTTATTAGAAGAACGAATGCCAACATTAATATAGTGTCAAGTTAATATTGTTTAATAGTTTTAAATTACATTAGTTTAAAATATTTCAATTTTTATAATGATTTTAGTTGTTAATTCTTTTTGTAAAACAGAAATGTCATTTATATACATGTATCATAGTCTTATATCAAAATTAAAAATATCAAAATATTTATAATAGTACTTTTAAAAAAACCTTATACTTTAAGCAGTGCATATAAATTTGATTTTATTGAGATATAGACATATTTTATTCTTTTATGTAGATATTTATTAACATACTAATATATTCTAAGATATTTACTTTATTCCTATAAATATGAATAAAGTTTTCAATTACGGATCGCATTAAATGGGACACTAATACTCCAAATTAACTTAGGACAAAATATGGTGCAGCGTGAAGCAACTAAATAATATTGCGCAATCTATAAATAATTAATGTTTTAATTGTTTAACAAATTGCAATCTTAAACTTTAAGATATCTGGATAATGATTATTTATATATTAATTAATATTACTTTTAGATTAACAGGAAAATGTGAAATATCAAATATATTTTAATGGATTAAGAAATACAATAAAATATATTAATTCGAGTTAAATGCTGCCTTAAATATTATAAACTAATAATTATCACATCAATTTTTTAAACTTTCGATTCAAAACATAGTCATAATTATTCCCATAAGTGATGAAATGAAAACGTTTCTTGTTTCTTTAGTCGACTAGCTTCAATAGTTATTGCCAATTTACTCATGCGAGTATTCTAATAAATTTGGACATTTATATTTAAGGAAAATACCTGAATGTTTTAAACTTTTTGTATAACGAAGAAAGAAATAGAAATGAACAAACTATAAAACAAACGAAGATCCAGTAAGCAACTAACCTTGAGTCTTTTCTCTAACTTCGGTATCTCGGTACGTAGATGCGCATTATCACGGACGAGTTGTTTATGCACCTTGGTCAATTGGTCCAGATTGCTTTCAAGGAAAGCAATTTTCTCTCGCTGGACCACAGAGCTGAGTCCTTCAGTATCTTCTTCATCCTCCTCCTCACCACTCGCCCCCTGCTGTTGGTCCGTGGAGGCCACTTCCTCTTCAGGGATGGGATGAGGACCACCACTGCCTTCACTGGTCGCAGATGGTGAGCCATTCGGATGCAGGGAGATGGAGCCACTAGACTTGCCACGAGTTGTGCTCTGGATAAAATGCAATACAATATGTAAGTAAATAACATTTAGCGACTTGTACACACTTCTGTGGCAAATTAAATAGCCCTTTTACCCTTTCCGATCATCTTTTTTAGCTTTGATTTCTACAAATTTCTTCTATTTTGTATATTGAAAATGTGTATTTGATCTTAATGTTTCTTAGATATAGAATATCTCTGTTCTCAGTAACTTAACTATGACTCAAGTATAACTTAAAATATTTTCAAACTTTAGATAAATTGGATTTTGTACAATATTTTGAGGCTTTGCTTGGTGGCCAATAAAATTATTTTTTATATTGATAGATAATTATCTAAGCCTTAGTGTTACTAAATATGAGATATTCGGATTAAGCAAGAAATATTGATATTGAAAATGATAATGTTAATTATTTCAGTAGAAAACTGTGTAATTAAAATAACACTTCATTTGTTTCTGATTTATATTTATGCTTGAATTTTTCACTAACTTTACTTGAAATTACAAATGCAGATATGCTTTGAAAGCAAAACATCATTGTCAGATCTGTTTTAAAGAAACTCCTAAATTCAATAAATTAGCTTACTTGAAACGCATTAATGAATCTCTCATTTTTAGGTAATTATTATTAAATAATTTATAATTTATAAATTAAATTATAAATTATTACAACCAATTAATGTCATGTGTCGTCAGTTATTTTTAAAGCAACATTACGCAATGGAATAATTTAAAAAATACAATTACTATGTTAATATAAATTGAATTGTTTCTCTTTTCATCTGAAAACGTCATAAAAACTCTTTCAGAGATTATATACAGTAAAACAATCTGCACCATAATATTATAAAGATACTCATGGACACATTTTTCATTTAATATTCGATAAAAATAACAACGCATATTATATTAATCTTGGTATTTGCAAAATATGAACTTTAAGAAACTAGTCATTTATTTGCATAATAAAAGAAAAAAATAATATTTTAGGCACAAACAGTCCTTTTTAATCCTTATTTGGAATGGGTATTAATGTATAACATATTCCACGTTTTTTGAGACTACGTTTTCATCTACTTGTCTTTTACTAAACTTTCATTTCAAGGATTTCTAAATATAGCATATGAAGTGAGGAGTCTAGATAATTTTGAAAGAGATAAAGTTAAATCAGCTTTTTTATTCAATCAGTGATTCATTAAAGTTCAATATTATTGCTTCTAAAGATTAGATGTTCTTAATTAAAAAGGAGACCCAGACCCTGGATCCGTCACTGATCTAAACAGAATACTGAAGATGGGTTCACTTAATTTTGTACAAATTTAGACCATTGAAAATGATATGAATAACGTATAATAACAAAACAAAATCAGTAATATGTGGTGGGGATTGAATAGAGTATAGTTTAGTATTGTATAATATATGTTTTAGTCATGGCATGTAAACTTAGGTGTTGCTTTGTGTACAATCGATTGTTTTGTGTAAAGGAAGCTATTCTATCTGTGTTTCTTGTGGAAATGGTAAACATATATGCTGCATAAGAGGATATAAAAATAGTGATATACCGATTTCAAAACATCTAATTATTTCAATAAAATTATCGATTTATTAAATAAATCGGTTAAAGACAATCTTTGCTAAATTTTATTCCGTCAAATCATTTCAAATTGTGCTCTCTCCATTTTAAAGAATTCTATTTCGTTACTAAATGTGACGACCATAAATAATTAATATCTAGAGATACGAATTAGGTACTTTATATTACGTAAAAACAAATTTAATATCTATAGATCAAACATTAACTAAGATCGTACAAAAATTAGAGTGATTTACAAAAAATGTTTATATATATATACAAATATCAAATGTGATTATATTTCATTTTATTTTTCTATTTCAATTTTCCTGTATGCTTGTACGTATATTTTAGATGGATTTTGTCAGAAACCCACATTATGTATACATTTTTAATAGGCTTATGTATATATAATGTATATTCTGTTGTATTATATTTATTATTTGATTTTTTGGCCCACTCTAGCGAGCTTCAAATTTTTATTTCTTTTTATTCTAAATTGCGTAAGCTAGCAATTTGTGACGGATGTCTAACCCAATGAACTTGAATTTTTTATCCCTATCAGTGCTTCATTGTCTAATCTATTAGTCCTGCGGTCAAACTACGATTTTTCGCTGAACCTTGGTTTGGCGTCTTCCTAAAGTTTTTTGCACTTTCTTTATCAGAAAATCCTGCTGATTCCGAATCCGGTTAATGACGCCTTGTCACCCTTGAGCCATTTTCAAAAAGTGTACTTTTATGCCCCTATTACTTAAAAATCTATTTTTATCAATATCTCGAGTTTTATACATCCAATCTCAATAATGTTGGTGTCAATAATATCCATATATAGAGGGTCAATAGATACAATGAAATAACATTTATGAACATCAAATAATTGTATAATTGGGTTCATTATCTATGACATCATAATTTAAAATGGCGTCCAAAATAATATTATATTAGCGTCTTGCGTCTAAACTAAGCTATTTAGAGAGTATAAATGTTTTAGAGTCGAATTGAAACATAGGGTCAATTAGCCTATTCGTACACATTTTATATCTCTGTTATTTATAGATAAACCATAAATAGCATGTGGGCCTCATCAGTGTTGTACCTATAAATACCATAATTAGTCCAGCGGATAAGTGTAATCATTAGCTAGAATCGTACATATTGGGAAAAAAGCACGAATGCTTAAATATTTTCAACGTTTTACGAATTATGTGGAATAATGACGATGATACATTTAAAACGGCTGTTGATACAATTTCTAAACAAGTTCGACAAAAGACCAAGCAACTAATACGAGATAATACTGAATATTATGCAAATATTGACAAAAACCTTTCTGCAGCTGAAGTTAGTCCAACTGTGTCTTTACTGCTTTCGCGATTGTCTGACAAATTAAATGAAACCTTAACGGCTTTGATGATTGGTAATATAATGACTGCAATTTTGACAAACCAACCGACAGCACTTCAAGTACCGTTGGGTGTTTCGCTTAATAAAAGAGGTATTATTGATCAACTGTATCCTTTTCAAGTAACTTGCTCCCATAACGAAGTACTGCGCTTTAAAGCATCCGCTGCTTTTTCAGCAGCTTCAAAGACAACATATTATCCAGTAGTAAGTCAATAATGATAGACTAGTTCAAGTAGTGGCTGATAATTTTGACACAAACATATTTTGTCAAAATGGACTTTTTTCAACGCATTTGTTGGATATACTTGTTACAAATACAGCCACAAGACAACAAGATACATTCAAATGTCTTTCAAACAAAGAAATGAATTAGCAAACATTACCTGAAATATAAATAAATATATGTCGCTACAATGGTCCTTCCAAACCTATGGATGGTCCATCCATTGCTTCATGTTATAATGTACATATAAATGCCAACTATATTATCCAACAGCAAGATCACTTGCAGGGACAGATAATGAAAACGGCAATTATATGTGCGACTTTTACTATTTTATTTGTCGATTCCTAAATAATGAAAGGAGTTTGTATGTCGACTAATTTTTGGGTTTGAAAAATCCTTCAATTTGCTAAGGAGAAGAATATCTACTACTCATAATAAATTGAAATGATTAGATTTATAACATTGAAAAGCATTTGATTTCTAATTTCCAAAAAATAGAAACTACATATTAAACTATACAATTTTACATATTATATTGTATTTAACTAGATACAAATTGATTATAAAAGAATCAATATATATTCATTTCCACTAAAGTATAGTGTAAGTATAATTTTGTATTACCTTTAAACTGAACAAAAATTTCTATATATTTATATTTTGCATGGGTTACAACTTTTTAAGTTAAATTTATTATATTTTAATGTACACTACACAAATAATTAAATATTTTATTATACCACCAACAAAGTAAATAAAGGAAATAAATAATATTTAGACATATTCTTTTTTATTTTATAGCAATAAAGTGAGAAGCTTTTGAATTTCTCAATTCAATTATTATTATTCTAAATAGAGAAATTTCACTATTATATTCAACGATAACAAAACAATAATTTAATTTTCAGTAGACTATTTTGGAAAAACAAACTTGACAAAAATACAAAATTTATGTGAACCCTAGTTGAATGAGGATCCGAATGCTTTACCACTGAGTTGGATAAATATTAATTTACGGATCAAGTTTAAGCCTTGATTTATACTTTTAAGCGCCATAATTATTTGAATTGATATATACATATTAAAATAATATTGTCATTCATAAATCAAAACATGTTTGTAAGTGTTAGTTGAAATATTTTCAACCGATGTTTAATCTATTCTATATCACTATGCAAAAGTTCAGACTAAAGTAATTTTTCATACATTTAAACCGATATTAAATTACAAGTTATTGCATCCTATATATTTTTTACATATGCCTTGCTAGAAAACTAAAATAGTCACTAACCGAATTGATAATTTTTTTAAATATATACATAATATAAAAACATCTCAAAATTTTCGCATTGTTCCATGTTAAGTAGGTATTCACATTTATGGAAATTTCTCCGGTTGTCAGTTTTCCGAAGCTATAGTTCAACTAAATTTTATATGTATAAGACAATTTGAAACAATTCTTCTATATAATATTACTTATATGGCACAATGTGTTAGAAATGTCAAATCATAAATCATTTTTCAAGTTAAAAATAAACCTACCCAAATTGTAAAACGAGAGTGCATCACGCGAAGAGCATTAAAATCTATATAATTTCAATATATCTAAACATAGAAATATCAAAAATTTATTCTCGAAAAATGAGAAAAAACCTGATACTTATATCAAATAGCAATTGACATAAAATTCTCTTAATGTAGCACATAAAACCATTATATAAATCAAATAGAAACTAAATTCTAAACAATCAGTCCAATAATAAAGTTATCAATAAAATGTTAATACTTAAATTGTATAAAACGAGCTATAATATGTTATGCTAAAATAATATAAATATATCAGAAATGTATCTTTCAGTAAAAAATATTTAAATATAAAACGAATTTAGTCTTCATTTACTTAGAACTTTACAAACAAACTTTTTTTAATGGGAAATGTTACATTTGTGTTTTTTTATCATAACGTATATAAATAACGTAAAGTATATATTTTTAGTTTAAAATAGTTACTATAAATGGTTATCAGTTATACATCATACTTCAATTAATTACATCTAGAACACATCATCGTAAATTAATCGCGTGTATATTATACTGTACAGACAAATTATATATAGCACGTGTGCAGTCAATTGTAAGTATTTTGATTTTAAGCATAATATGGTGCTTTTTGATCATGGAGTACAACCTATTGTATATTTAAACCGATTATAATATAAGCAAAATAAACAAAGAAACTTAATGTATTCACATGAGTAATTTTTCCTTTATTTTCTTAAAAGCTTCCTATAAAAAAACAAAATATTAAATATATGCATATAATGTAGAAATCGTTGAATTCAACTTTTTGTATCCATAATTCAGTAAATAAATCATGATTATTTTTTAATAATTAAAAAATTATCGATGAGTAAGTAATGTTTGTAAAGCAGACTAAATATATATTTTTTTAATTATCTAAGAAAATATTAAAATGTATAACATTGGCATTTAGTCCCCCTTAAAGAAATTCAAGATTAAACGCATTATAGGTTAAAAAACATATTTCGAAAAATGAATGCATGCTGAAAATAAGGCATAGGAATTTAAAATGACATATTATTATAAAAGAACTTATTAAATATATAATATCATTTTCTACAGGGATAGCTAATTGTAGAATAATCATCAAAATAATTCTGACATTTGCTATTCCTATAGAAAATGTATTATTATAATCGTTTAATTTTTTTTTTTTTAATTATAGAAAATATGAATTTTATAATATTTATAATTTTCCTAAATAGAAAAAATTATAAGTTTCATACAAAAATATTAAATTTTGTATAGAATGTGACTAAGAAATATGATAACATTACTTTATCTATCATAAAAACCGTTTTACCATACATACACATTTTCCAATTAGCCATATATAAATATGCGTAAGGCAACAATACAAAGTCTCAGTTCAATTACGATGTTCGCACGAAATTCATCAATAGAAAGCAATACTTAGAGTACCTATACACGATAGTAGTAAATGAAAACAGTGGGTCAACACTTTGCATAATCAGTTAAATATTCAACTATACAGTACTGGTATATATTATATATATTTATGTTAATGTTAATGGCTTTTACAATAAATAGTTTAAGGAAAATTATTTAATGTGAATTCAGAGGCACACAAGCGCATTTAGATTTTTTTATTTGATAATTGGCGATTGCATTTTATTTTATTTGGACTATCATTCGAAGTTAACAACTTTTGGAATATTGAGTCAAGGCTCGTTTTGAAGCATGTCATCTTAAAATGGCTGTATAGTATAAATATTTTTGAATTTTCCAAATAACATACATGTTTTTGCATCTTTAAAACATTAAAAATTTCCCAGTAAAATAAAACTCAAATTCAGACATACCGATTAAAATATGGTCATCACATAAACGAGACAAATTCAAAATATTTATCAGAAATGCAGTTTAGCCACTATAAAAAAACCCAGAAAAATTGATGTACATAATGTGATCAATAATAATTTTATATGCATAATTTCATAACTGTATAAATGCTTTATTACAAACATAATAAAATGTATTCTAATATACATAATTATAATACCAGTTGTAAAAATATACCTATACTATAATTTTAAGTAATAAACCTAATATGTATATATAAGATGGATGCTAAAATTTCCCAATTAATACATTGGTGTGTACGCATACTTTTTTTACTACATATAAGTTAATGTTCTATTATTAAATGGCGAATATATTTATTTTATTAAGATTTTGTATTATTGACTGACGCATTTACACATTGCTACTATTGAACTGAGTTTGTGTCTAATGATCTACATATGTAGTTATAGATTTGATTAATCTATCATTTTCTTGAGATTTCCGCTATTGAAGCGAGTATTTGTATTAATGAATTGGAAACTGTGTAACATTTAATATTGAATAAATTTTACATTGTATTGCAACACACCATAATTTAAGCGTTAATTATGACATTCAAATTAATAATAAATCGAAATTAACAAATTGGTAAATTGGTAAAATGTCAAAAAAGTACCTTACATTTTTTTGCATAAATGTTTGTTGTAAAGTATAAAGAAAAAACTAAAAATTTCAACATTATCTATATATCCCTATAACAGCAAATAAATATGTTGTGTACATTGCTTCGAGAATAGAGTCAACAAGAATGCTTAAACACCATTGAAGAAATCTATAATTCACTTAAATAAAGTGAGTTATATTATACTGAGAAAAGTATCGATTAAAATTCCAAC
Organism: Invenusta paracnida; assembly: GCA_036023295.1. Lineage (NCBI taxonomy): Eukaryota > Metazoa > Platyhelminthes > Proseriata > Coelogynoporidae > Invenusta > Invenusta paracnida. The sequence goes on along the minus strand of JAYRBW010071206.1, from coordinate 865 downwards.
TGTATTATTAGATATACTTGTATTAATTTTTTTATATTTCAACAAATTGTTTTTTAAATATATTAAGCATATTTTTTTATGATTAGGTTACATATATTACTTTTTAAGGGAGAAACAGAAAATCTGAACAATTATACAATATAAAGTCAAATATTTTCAGAATAAAAATGAACTTTTAAGATTAATTTTTAATATTTATCTTATAATCTAAAATGTCCAAGATTAGTTACATTACATTATATCGATATTTCATTTAGTAAAGATATTTCAAATGCAAATTCTAATTTTATACTAGTTTAAAGTTTCACGAATTAAATATATGAAAACAGGCATAAAATTATCAGAATATTTCTTTTATAACTTAGCGTTCCATAATTTCAAAAGAAAATTTTGTACAAAATCTGTTTTATATTAACAAATAACAAAAGTAAAGCATTATATATAATATTGTATACATTTTCTTTTATATCTAAAGTTTTCCTTTATATTGGAGAAATGAGTTGATAATATCTACTAAAAATATATTTCCTATATATTATATTAAACATTCATAACGACGACATTAATTTTCCAGTTTAGATATATACATATATCACTCTATGTTCATGCAATTAACAGTAATTAACAAATGTAACAATTAAATTAACACTTATATCAATTTCTTCAATGGCTGTACTACATACCATAGTAGTAGAGTTGGTGCGGCACGTGACGTGCGGGGGCGGGGGCTGAGTCATGCTCATTCATGCTCAGATGCACTTTGAGCCCGGTGCACTTTGGTACAACTGTTGCGTGGGAGGAGGGGAGGGTGTAGTATCGACCAATCATGATCGAGTACGGCCAGAACAGGAAGAGTATTTAAGGA